>VBSM01000639.1:2916786-3129578 GCA_008086735.1 Cheirogaleus medius | reverse complement strand
GTGGCAGGGGCAATATATGTAACCCTAACAATATTTGTACCCCCATAATATAATAAAATAAAAGGAAAAAAATAAAAAGAAAAATGCTATGGAGCAATGAGAGCAGGGTAAGGGGACAGAGGATGTTGAGGAAGTGATGAGAAGGTTGCTGTTTTATGGAGAGTCATCAGAGAAGCTCTCCGTGGTTGGGAGGCCTTCTGAACAGAAAGCAGAAGGAAGTGTTGGATTGAGCCAAGCATATTTCCAAAGTAAGAATATTGCAAGCAGAGTTAAGTGCTGAGACTGAGGCCCTGAAATGGGAGTGTTCCTGCTATACTGAAGAAACTGAAAGGAGCCCTTTTGGTCTCTTGTGCAATGAGGGGGATAATGATAGAAAAGAAGTCAGGGAGGTGACCAGGCCAGGTGACACATGATGTTCCAGACCACAGTAAGACCTTTGGCTTTGACTCTGTCATTCCTTAAAACAAATTCCAATGACACAGGAGGAAATTATAATACTTACACCAAAATGGGAGGCCACACATTCTGTACTTTTCTTTATATTTTATTTTATTTTATTTTACAAACACTTATTAACATCCTTGTTTGTAGTCATGAACAGATGTCTCTGAAAACTTTCAAAATATATTGACTAGGACTCTCCCTCCTTTAACTGAATAGAATCCAAAAGTATGGATAGAAGTTTATGGTTTTAGAGAACATGATGAGATATTTGCCTAAATATATTATCTATTTTTATAGATTTTATTTTAACCCTCTACCCCAAAGTGATAAAAGAAATAGAAAAACATTTTATTTTTGACAATTTCATTTTAAATCAAAAGAAAAATATTGGTAGCATTATTTAAATGATGCCTTAAAGTGACTTAGCATCATTTAGAGGTTCATGGAGAAATAAAACTTGGAGATTGTGCATACAAAGTTAACGATATAGCTGAAATCCTAGACATTAAGAACAAACACTACCAATCAGCTTATATTCTTTCTCTGGAATCTCATATCATTAGTACATGTCCATGTTTCCCATCTCATTTCAAATGGACTCTAACCATGCATTCATTATATTCAAAGAACCACCGATTACGACTCAAAATTTTGCCACACAGCTTCAGGGTCACTATTTGTCTATTCAAGTTAAGACAGAAGAATTATATAACTTGTAGATTGAGAGAGTATCTGACAACAGTGTCTAAGGATGTTGCACTTGTGCAGATTACTTGGCTATATTCATACTCTACAACTCCTCCATACAGGAAGTTTGAATTTTCATGTACTAAAAGTACATTGAGAGGCAATCTGAAGAGGGTCCTAATGTTTTAAAATGGTAGTATCAAGACACAGTGGATTGCTTTATTTGAAATGGGACACTCTGTAGATCTGAAGAGGAAGGACAATTTACATCTTGGAAAAATTTGTTTCAAACCTAGAAAAAGTGAAAGTCAGCAGAGGTGGTACATGCTACTCAAAGGGACTTGAATTCAGATGTGGGTCGGATTCCCATGGAGATGCTATTTTAACCCTTTTGTGTCTTGCAGAGACCATGCTTTCAGAATTGTGTGAGTATGCTTCCCATGTGGGTGGTAGCAACCCTTGAAACTCATTCAGTGACCTGATCAGGAATGGGCAGGCAGAGAGCACAAGAACCACAGCCACGCAAGGCCACCGGGGGGAATGGTGGAGATGGGATGACCTTAGGTGAAGGGGGATGAGGAAAGGGCCCTCGGCCAGGCATACGAAGGTACGGGAATAGAAGCAGCACCCAAGCAGAGAGCAGACGTACAGTCTGCGAAGACAATTTCAGTTCATTGGATACAGTGGACCAACAGCACCAGGGCTAGGCAGGGCTGCTCATGGCTGTCATCTTGGCTGCCTCAGAGGAGCTGAGATGGGGGGCTTGTCAGGGGCCAGAGGGGGCCTGCCGAGGAATACTATGCATGCTGTGCGTGGGAATCCTTGTTAGGCTTGACATGCTATGATTATCCCGGAGAACAGAAGTCCATCAGTTTCCTGCAGAGGAGTGAACCGGCTCAAGCGGGAAACCATTCATCTCACACAGACGGTAGGACCACTCTGATTGGACGTCGTAAGGGATGCAGAATAGTTTCATGCTCAAAGTTCAAACTCTGGAACCTGAGTGCTTGGGACTGAATCCTGTTCTGACACTTACTGCCTGGGTGATCTTGGGCAAATTGATTTGTCTCAGTTTCCTTAACTGAAAAACAAGGACCCTAACAGTAAGTACAGCATAGGGTTGTCCTGAGAATGACATGGGCGTTATTCACAGGGACATGCTGGCAACTGAGAAAAGCTCAGTTCACATTAGCTATGACTTTGATGGCAGGCAGTTAACATCAAGGTGTGCTCTCTCACAGGTATAATACTCAAACACTAAGCCAACACCCTAGGACAGTATGCGAGGTCCTGGGAAGTAGAATGAGAAGACTAAGTAAGGCAGGGCCGTAAGCGTACAGGACAAGAAGAGCCCGGGATAAGCCTATTTATCTTATCTTGGGCTTCAAAGTCATACTTCAAGAGGCAGTGAAGACGAAGGTAATAAGTTGTGAAATGCAGATTTAGAGTTGCTTAATCACCTCATACATCAAGTTAGGATTGAGTCAAGATACTCATGTTAAAGTGAAGTCTAAAAGTGAGAAAACTAAGTGGCTTTTTGTGATCTTTAGGGAAATTCAGTTTTATTTTAGACAGGGCCTTAGCGGTATCCTGTCTTGGTCTTATGAACAGCCCCCCTTCAAACGAAACTGCTCAACTCTTCCAAGAATTAGTATTTACCAATCTTGCCTCATTGTTGATTAAATATACAATCGTCTTGTGATTAGATAGGTCTGGGGTGGGGCCTGATGTATATCACTTCATAAGAACTTGAAAGATGTCTATGATCAAATAAATTTAGGCAAATTTGGGAAATACTATACCAGGAGGATAGATAACCCCTGAACTTAACCATGGGTCCAGGGAAGAGCTTCCTAAGCCAACTTCCAATAGGGGCTAAAGAGTTTGGGAGAAATTGGCCAAGTGGTTCTTTGGTCTTATCTAGTCACTTTCCACATTGGAAATTCACAGGATTCTTTTTCTAACGGGATTCCTGGTCCCTGGCACCATAGTGCTGGGGCCTGTACTTCAATGGCACAGTTTCTTACTTACCTCTCTGAGGCTTATCATTTGCTAATTGGTCTTATCTCACTGGATTCTTTTGCCTTTCTAGTTCATATCTATTCTAGGAGCTTCACAGATAGACAGTCCTGCATGCTCAGAGGCATGAGGCATGGTTGTCACAGCTAACTGTGGTAGAAATGACACAGTGTCATACAGTGGTACCGGGTCTTAACATGCCCATGCTTCTCACCTTGTGTCATTATCAAAGGCTGATTTTCCCCCCAAACCTTATAATTTTAGAAATAGGTAAACGTTTCATGAACAGGGTGAACAAAGGAAGACACAGGGTAGATGATTTAACTAATTCCTAGTTAACTATGGACTAACTAATTCCTACTTAGCATGGTCTTAGTGATGGGGTGGGATTGAGGAAGGATAAGACTCATATTTGGCTATATCTTGAAGATATACAAGTAATTTCAGATGAATCTGTTTTTAAGTCATGTTTCCATGTGAACTATGAGGAGGAAAAACAAAGAAAATCTAAGAGCAGGATATGGAACATACATGCTCTATTAAGTGATTCCATGGAAGCCTACACAGGAGAGTGGACGGACACTCAAACATGCCTTTTGGTTCAATCCTTCCATGGTAATGTGTTATAGACACTCTTTATGGAATTGTACAAGAATTTCCCGGAGGATCTATGACTGTTCTCACTGCGCTTTGCTCGGCTGACACCCACAGTTTGTCTCACCCCTGGAGCCACCCACTCTGTAATGACACAGTGTCTCCTTCACCTCTAGCGCTGAAGGCTCCTCTCCACCATCTTGTCTTTGGACCTCCCCTTCCCCTTGCCTTCTTACCCTTTCTCTTTCTTCTGGTACCTTTCTACTTCCCAGACCCTCCCTTCCTCGCCCTTTCACTCTCTTTCTAAACATCAATAGCCTCACTCAGACACTACCAACGTGCCTTTTCTTCTGCACGACTCTACGTCTCACACGAGTGTTTGTGATTGCCACCCTCAGTTACCCGGCCCCTCCCTCCTCTTCCCACCCTCCCCTCCTTCTGCTCTCCCTTGCACCCTTCCTGGTTGCTTTCCTCAGAGCTCACAGGCTGACAGAATGGGGACACTGAATACAGTTACAATAATGTCAGCAGCTCAGGGGAGAAAAATGAAAAAGGGAAAAAGGAAAAAAAATAGATGGTTTTAATTAGATATCCATGCCACTGACTCACACTTAATATGCAAATTTTTAGCCCTTCCATTGTTACGTGAAACGAGAGTTTTATTTAAATGTGAAAATGGCTGAGAGATGAGGAAGGGTAATTAGGCAGCACTAAACTATAAACCCATTTTTCACAGCGCCTGCAAGAACACGTGGAAGCGAAAGGATTCTGCTCCACGTGGGGCGTGGTGAGACTTGGCTTAGTAGGACTGGTGCAGGATGGTGGCGATGACGACGACAGAGATTCATTTGTGTGTGTGTGTAGCAGACTCTGGTTCAAAAGTGCTTTCATATCCCTTGTAGTTGATCTCATAGTAGTATTCTCAGGAGGGCAGGGGCGGTTGGTGAGCTCCATGGTACAGATGGGAACTAGAGGCTCAAAAATGGCTGACTTGTTTAAGGTCCCCCAGCACATAAATAGTAGAGTCCCTGGCTCTTTCCCCCTTCTACACTGCCAGACTTAGGATGCAGCCACTAAGAAAAATGGTTTGATTACAGAGACAATATAATGAGCCTCAGTCTAAAAATACAACTTTTGTATCTCCATTTTGCTGATGACGTTTTATCATAACTTTGGGAGCTAAGCCTAGTGCAGGAAAATTGCTACCCCACCTGAAATGTTCTTCTTGGTGCCATTATCTGGTACTTGGAACCAATGTAGTATTTGAAAAACTGAAATTGACAGCACTCACTGCAGTGGTAATTACCATAACTTCTACTGCTGGGATGTATTGATCACTTATGTACTGTCAGGCAGCATGCATTGTCCTATTCCCAATCTTGCATATAGTGCTTTACTTATGAGAATACAATTCTACTACTAAATAAAATATAACAATGCATTAAACAAATATAGTGTGTCTGCAATTAATTCTAAGAGTGTAAAGATGTGTCAATATTATAACTGTGAATAACTCTAGAAATTTCAAAAATAAGGAGTTTAATAAAAATTAAATATCTATTCAATAAGCTAAAAGTCTCTGAAAATAGAAGCTAGTATTATACTTAATAGAAAAATCACTAGAGACAATTCTATGAAAACAGAAATAAGACAAAGTATGCTAGTTATAATTATCAATATTCAACATTTTACATAAATTCTAGCCAATGCAATGAGACAGGAAAAGAAATAAAAGGAATATATAAAGAAGATGAAGACAAAAATCATCTTTATTTAAAATTGATATGATTTTTTACCTCAATAACTCAAAGATTATACATATTTTATCTTGTTTGAAAAATTGGAGGAAATACAGATGTGTTAGAAATTTTTAAAAATACCCTAGCATATTAGAGATATAAAGGAATCTTTTATGTACCTTGTTAAAAGCAAGGAGAGACATCTGCTTCAAAACTGCATTGAAGTAGAAGACCCAAATGCATTTCCCAGCTCCTTACTAAAATAATTTATGAAAATTTAGAAGAAGAGTGATAACTCATATTTTAGAAAAACTAAGATTGAAGAATAATTCCTAAAATTAATCAGAAATAATACTAATACTACTTAGGAGAAAAAAAAGGATTTGGATTGAGAAATAGAGACAATTTTAAAATCATGGCATAACTCATATTTATGAAACAAAGATTGCAAAGAAGACAGGAATTATACACCTCCATAACTATCTTTCCCCTTAGGTAACAAAGCTTTAACCAAAAGAGAGGACTGAGCAGCCATTAATAACACACGTGTGAACTCTAATGGATGCTTTAGTTATCTACTGCTGAGTAACAAGTCAACTCAAAACTTAGTGGCTTAAAACAATAAATATTTATTATCTTACACTATATCTGTAGATCAGGAATTTGGGAATTACTTAGGTACCGCTCGGGATATTTCATGAGGGTGTAGGTCATGGTATCATTTGGGGCTGCAGTGATTTGAACGTTGACTAAGGCTGGAAGATCTACTTCCATGAGGCTCACCCTCATGCCTGTCAGGTTAGCGTGGGCTGTTGACAGGAGTTTCTCACCACAAGAACTCTCCATGTTCTCAGGTCATGGCAGCTGGTTCCTCTTAGAATGAATTGTCTTAAAGAACGGGCAAGAAACAGGGAGAGGATAGCCTTTATGACCTAGCCTTGAGAACCACATGCCATGGCATGGCTACATGCTATGGCTACACAGACTGATGCTGAGGCAATATGGTAGAGAAGTCCACAAGGGCATGAATATTAGGAAGCAGGGATCACTATCTATTACTCTTATAGATTATCTAAAGCAACACAGTGGATTTGCAATACCAGTGCAGCTAAAAACCAGATCAGCAAATGGTGTCCCTAAGCCTTAAATTATTCAAATTCTTCAACCATCAGTATGCATCATAAATCCCAGAGGACAAAGAAAAAAGTACCATTCCATAAAGCAGAAGCATAATAGGTAGAAGCCAGCAAGAGACTGGGAAATGGACAAGGAACTCTACATGTCAACATAAAGCTCAGCAGTAGAATTAAAAGGAGACGTAAATCTTACACAAAGGGCAGAGAGTAGGGGCAAGACAGCATCCTTTCACCACACAGAATGCACCAATTTCGAGAATGTGTACCAAGAAAATACAGTAGAAAAAAGGAAAAGGAAGATCAGTCCCAACAATTCCACGAAAAGCACACTTAAAAACACTTAAGGAGGGAAAAGCTGAAGAAGATTGATATAGAATCCAAGAAGAAAAGTTAACAAGATGAACAAAAAGTCCAATTAGTTAGATATGGAAAGCAAGCAAGGGTCTTAAAATAATAATAAAATTGAAATCTATATGAGAAGCAAAACAAATTATATGAGAGGCTTCAAAAATTAAATCGATGGTACGATTTACAAACCTGAGATGCTCTCCCCAGGTACATAAGAAAAGACAGAGGATATAATGCGAAAGAGAGAGATGAAGGATATGAAGGGGACAGAGTGAACAGCCAACATGCCTATAAGTAAGTGTCCTCAGCACACGCTACACACAACCAGCTGTCGAGGGTTTAATATGTACTCACGTTCTTAAGCGGAACAAATGCTTGAGTGTGAATAATAACAGGCTTACCACACATTATGAGAAATCAATTATAAGAGATATATCCATGTCTCCTGAGAAGAATTTTGAATCCCACAGATAAAGAAAGGCATATCTTCATATCTTTAGGCAGTAAATGAATTACTCATAAAACTATGAAAATAAGAAAAGATCTCAGATTGCACTACTTCATAACTAAATAACATAATAGAAGTGGTAACCATAGTCATTTTGAGGGTAAAGATTATGACCTTTGGATTTTATACTCAGGAAATATGCTGATCACATTGGAGAGCAACAAAAGATCTTCCTAGATAAACATTTCTTGAGGGATGGTGTCTGTGTTGTTTATGATTGTGTCTCCAGCACCTAGTCCAGCTATTGTGGCAAAAGGGGGCGTCAATAAATGTTTATTACATGAACAAAGACATGTCTGTGAATCAGAAATACTGCACTCACACATCTTTTTAGTAAAAAATGTTGAAATGTATTCCAACCAACTTAAGATGAAACAAGGGGAAAAGCTAACTAATGGCACCTATAAGGGACTCATGATATAAAAGGACAACCTGAATTGTCCTTCAGGAGGACAACCTGAATTCAAAAGAAGAAGCTGAGGAATAGTTATAAATTTGATAGTTAAACTAAATGAAAATACCAGTGTCTGAACATACAATCTTGGATTGCAAGTTCAAAATGTGATTTTGATAAAGGCCAAGAAACACATATGCTAGGATAGGAGTGTGGACGGAGGGAGGCCATCGCAATCCTTGTCTCATGGAGGGGACATGGAAAAACATTTACTCAGCTTAAACAATTAGATTCACATAGATTGAAAGTGCTTCTGGGGAACATAAATCTAAGTATCAGTATGAATACAAACATGATATATTCATTTCAAAAAACCATAGAGGTTAAAATCAAAGAAAATGTGTTTCAAATAGCACAAGATAAAAAAAACATGAAGACTATTAGAACAAAAAGCAGAAAAAGGAAGATGACAAGGGACAAACACATCAGTTTTAATAATACCTGCCAAGTGGGCAAACTTTCCCATTAAAACGTAAAAAAGGTTCAAGTTGGACTAAAAACAAAACATATCTCTCTTCTGTTTATAAAAGTCCAACCTAAATCAGACTAATACCAGTATTTTTTTAAAAAGATGGGCAAATGTATTTTTAATATTAACAAAATCAAAGTAGGAAATACAATATTAAAGTTAGATAAGGTTAAATGAAAGCCTAAAAAATTAAATTGTAAAAAAAAGGGATAATTACTTTTGATACTTATATTTTATTTTGATAAAGTATTTTATATTGATAAAAGAAATAATTTATGATTAAGATCTAAATATTTTCAAATTCTATGTATGAAATTTATAAAGCAATAAGTATTAAAAATGCATGGATAAGCTGAAAACACTGTATTAAAGTCTGACATCACTCATTTTTACTTTCAAAGTTTAAGGAAGCAAACAATTCAATATGGGTATGCACAATCTGAATAATTAAATTATATCTCTTTGTGGCTATATATGCATAATATTTATCTTATACTATATGAAGTATATAAACTGTGTGTGTCCTCAATGATATATATGTTTTTATAATACATGCTATTATGTTCTCAGACAGTAACATAAATATTTATAGACTTGAAAGCTATGAAACAGCTATCCAAATTCATCATATGAATTTCCAAAACTAATTCAAAGGGTAAAAATTCTGAATGAAAAACAACAAAAGGTTAGAAAAAAATTGCCAAAGAACTACTCACAAACCAGGCCTGTATAGGCCATTTTTCTTAAACATTTAAAGAATATAAATGCTTTATTCTATTTAACATAATCCAGACAGAAAGCCTACCAATTAATTTGGCTGTGCTATTATAAGCAAAACTTACAGACATGTTTCTTAAAAATATGGTGAACTACAGACATTCCTAGTTATAACTAGTAAAACAAAAGCAGTAAATAAAATGGTGAGAAAGAATGTTTAAACATTACAAAATATGATAAGGGGTATTCTTTTTTAATGTGATAAAGGAGCTCTCTGAAACCAGCGTCATACTTGATTAAAAAAACACTAGAAATATTTCCATTACAAAGATAAAAATGACACAATTGCCATTAACAATTACTATTATTAAATACTGCTTTGGATACCAATGATATCAGTTACATTCAAATTCTGTCTGAAAATAAATAAGAAGGCAACACTTTCCAACTCATTTTATAAGGCCAGAATTACCCTGACACCAAAACTAGTTAATAACATTATAGACCAATTAACCTTATGAACACAACAGATGCAAAATTTGTAAAAAAAAAAAAAAAAAACAACAACAATAACAACAGCAACAACAACAATAACAACAACAAAAACTGAAAAGAAAGAGAAAGAAAAGAAAAATTGAAAAATTCACTCAAGTAATCCAAAAAGAAAGGAGAGTATGAGTATGTCAGGACCACGTGAGATATAGTCCAAGAATACAAGGTTTGTTTAACATTAAAAAATCATTCCTTATAATTCATTATATGATCATTTCAATAGATGCTCAACAAAACATTTGACAAAATACAGCTATTCACACACACATATACACACACAGGCACACACATACAAATCAGCAACTAGTAATAGAAGACAACTTCCTCAATCTGATAAAGGTCATCTGTAAAAAACCTACAGATAAATGTTATACTTAATGGGAAAAATGAAATGCTTTTCCTCCAATCAGAAATTAGACAAGTATGTCAGTATTACCATTTAAATTTAATATTATATTGATAGAGAACTTAGTACAATACGACGAGAAAAATAAATAAGAGGCATACTGATTGGTAAAGAAGAAGTAAAACTGTCTATTCATAGACAGTTGACATAACTTGAAATTCATGACACAGTTATCAAAACTGTTCATATAAATTTCCAAAATTAATTCAAGAGGTAAAAATTCTGAATGAAAAACAACAAATGGCTAGAAAAAAATTGCCAAAGGACTACTCACAAACTAGGCCTGGACCAGAATAACTATATGAATAATTTTTCTTAAACATTTAAGAAATGTTAAGTAATCTAAAAAATTTGCTAGAAGCAATGAATGCATTTAGCAATGTCATGGGATGCAAGGTTAATATACAAAAGTCAATTATATTTTTGTATATTTTCAATGAGCAACTGAAATTGAAACTTTGAAAATAAGATTTATAAGAGTTTGAAAACATGAAATACTTTGGAACTATACACTGAGAGCTACAGAACACTGTTGAGAAAAATTAAGGAAGAACTAAATAAATGGAAAAATATATTTTTAAGGATTAGAAAACTGCTGCTAAGATGTCAATTTTTCTAAATTGATATATAATTTAAATTTATTCCTAGTTAAAAATCTCAGTATCTTTTTTTTGGTAGATAATGTCAAACTAATTCTAAAATTATATAGACATACAAAGGGCATACATTGACCACTATTTTGAAAAAGAACAAGTTTGGCAATTTACAATATCTGATTTCAAGACTTTATAAAGCCTCAGTAATCAAAATAGTATGGTATTGGCATGAGTATAGACATATACATTAATGGAAAATAATAGTTTAATGAAGAAACCAAATAAACAGTCAGTTGATTTTTAACAAAGAAACCAAGGTAATTCATTAGAAAAAGGATGGTGTGTTCACCAGATGGTGTTGGATTAACTGAACAGCTACATGGAAAAAAATGAATCTCAAACATTATCTCATACCATGCACATGAATTAACTCACATGGCTCATGAATATATATATATATATTTCTAAAACTTCTAGAAGAAAACATAGGATATAACTTTTATAACCTTGGTTTATGTCCTATTTTTTAGAAAAAATATAAAATGCTCTAACTATAAAATAAGATATTAATAAATTGGACTTCATCTAAATTTAAAACTTTTGTTTCTTGAAAAAAACTATTAAGTTATCAAAATCTGTGGGCCACAGCTACAGCAGTCATGAGAGGAAAATTTATATCCATAAATGCCTACAGCCAAAAGACAGAAAGATCACAAATCAACAATCTAATGCATCATCTCAAAGAACTGGAAAAGGATGAGCAAACTAATCCCAAACCCAACAGAATAAAAGAAATAACAAAGATCAGAACAGAACTAAATGAAATTTATAACAAAAAAATTGTATGGAAGATCAATAAAACAAAAAGTTGGTTGTTTGAAAAAAATAAACAAAATTAACATGCCTTTTGCTAGATTAACCAAAAGCAGAAAAGACTCTACTAAGCTCCATCAAGAATGAAAAAGGTGAAATTACAAATGATGCCACAGATACAAAATATCATTCATGAATACTATAAAAGCCTCTATGCACATAAACTTAAAAATGTGGAGGAAATGGCCAAATTCTTAGAAACACATGTCCTCCCTAGGCTTAATCAGGAAGAAATAGAATTCCTGAACAGACCAATATCAAGTACTGAAATTGAAGCAGCAGTCAAAAACCTTCCTAAAAAGAAAAGTCCTGGACCAGACACTTTTACACCTGAATTTTATCAGACCTACAATGAAGAACTGATGCCTATCCTGTAGAAATTGTTCCACAACATTGAGAAGGAAGGAATCCTCTCCAACACCTTTCATGAAGCCAACATCACCCTGACACCAAAACCAGGAAAGGATGCAACAAAAAAAGAAAACTACAGAACAATATCCCTTATGAATATAGATGCAAAAATTCTCAACAAAATCCTAGCAAACCGAATTCAGGTGCTCATCAAAAAAATAATCCATCATGACCAAGTAGGCTTCATCCCAGATATGCAGGGATGGTTCAACATATGCAAACTATAAATGTAATTCACCACATAAATAGAAGCAAAAACAATGATCCTCTCAATAGAGGCAGAAAAAGCATTCAACAAAATTCAGCACCATTTTATGATAAGAACACTTAACTAAATAGGCATAGGCGGGACTTCCCTAAAACTGATAAAAGCCATATATGACAAACCCACAGCCAACACTGTACTGAATGGGAAAAAATTGAAAACATTCCCGCTTAGAACTGGAAGCAGACAGGGCATTAAAATGGGGCCAAAATAGGTCAAATTATTGCTCTTGGCTGATGATATGATCTTATATCTATATATCCCAATATTCTGCCATGAGACTACTGGAACTGATAAACAGATCCAGCAAAGTCTCAGGTTACAAAATCAATGTACAGAAATCAGTAGCATTCCTATATGCCAACAATAGTCAAACTGAGAACCAAATCAAAGACTCAATAGCCTTCACAATAGCAACAAAGAAAATAAAATATCTAGGAATATATTTAATTAAGGAGGTAAAAGACCTCTACAGGGAGAACTAAGAAACACTGAGGAAGGAAATAGCAGAGGATATAAACAGGTGGAAAACCATGGGTGGGCAGAATCAACATTGTTAAAATGTCTATACTACCCAAAGTGATCTACAGGTTCAATGTAATCCCTATTAAAATACCAACATCATTTTCACAGATTTAAAAAAAATAATTTTATGCTTCGTATGGAATCATAGAAGATCCTGTATAGCCAAAGCAATCTTAAGCAAAAAGAACAAATTGGAGGCATCAGTTTACCAGACTTCAAGCCATACTACAAGGCTATAGTAACTAAAGCAGCATTACTGGCACAAGAACAGAGACATAGACCAATGAAACAAAACTGAGAACTCACGTATAAAACCATCCTCATATAGCCATCTAATCTTTGACAAAGCAGACAAAAACATATACTGGGGAAAAGAATACTTATTCATGAAACTATAAGAATTCTAGAAAAAGATGTTGGAAAACTCTTACAGACATTGGCCTAGGCAAAGAATTTATAAAGAAGACCCCAAAGACAATCACAGCAACCATAAAAATAAATAAATAGGACCTGATCAAATTAAAAATCTTCTGCACAGCCAAGGAAACTATCGTGAGAGCAAACAAACAACCTACAGAATGGGAGAAAATATTCGCATGTTACACATCCAATAAAGGGCTGATAACTAGGATCTATATAGAACTCATGAAATTCATTAAGAAAAAAATCAAACAACCATATCAAAAAGTGGGCAAAGGGCATGAACAAAAACTTTTCAAAAGAAGATAGACTAATGGCCAACAAACATATGAAAAAATGCTCAATATTTCTAATCATCATGGAAATTCATATCAAAACCACAATGAGATATCACTTAATGCCAGTAAGAACAGCCTTTATCCAAAAGCCCCAAAACAATAAATGTTGGCATGGCTGTGGAGAGATAGGAGCACTGATACACTGCTGGTGGGACTGCAAACTAGTACAACCTCTGTGGAAAGTAATATGGTGATACCTCAAAGAGCTATAAATAGAACTACCATTTGCTCCCACAATCCCATTCTGGACATCTACTCAAAGGAAAAAAAGACATTCTATAAAAAAGACATCTTCACTCAAATGCTTATAGCAGCACAATCCACAATTGCAAAGATGTGGAAACAACCCAAGTGCCCAACAATACATGAGTGGATTAATAAAATGTGGTATATGTGTATCATGGAGTTCTACTCAGCCACAAAAAACAATGGTGATATAGCACCTCTTGTATTATCTGGGGTAGAGTGGAGCCCATTCTACTAAGTGAAGTATCACAAGAATGGAAAAGCAAGCACCACATGTACTCACCAGCAAATTGGTGTTAATTGATCAACACTTAAGTGCACGTATAGTAGTAACATTCATCGAGTGTCAGGCAGGTGGGGGGATGGGTATATTCACACCTAATGGGTGCCATGCCCATGGTCTGGGGGATGGACATGCTTGAAGCTCTGATTTGGGTGGGGCAAAGGCAAAATATGTAACCTAAACATTAGTACCCCTGTAATATGCTGAAATAAAAATAAATAAATAAATACATACATAAGAAAATAGGAAGGCAAGTCACAGGCTGAGAGAAATTATCCTTAATACATATACCTGACATATATATGTAGAACATATAAAAAGGTATTACAACTCAATGATTAGAAGATAAACAACCCAGTTAGGAATAATCAAAAGATTTCAACTAATACTTCACAAAAGAATATATAGAAATGGCCAGAAAGCACATGAAAAGGTATCCAACTCATTAATCATCAAAGAAATGCAACTCAAAACCAAATGTGTTTTACCCTACAGAGATATTAGAAGACATAACATTTAAAAGACAAGATACCATATGTTGGCAAGCATGTGGAATAGTTATAATGCTTATATGAATATAAAATGGTACAACCACTTTGGAAAACAGTTTGGTATTTTCTTATAAACATAAATTTAAACTTTCTATATGAATTACCAATTCCATTCCCAGGTATTTATTTAAGAAAAATGTAAACATATGTCCATGAAAAGGCCTGAACATAAATGTCCATAGCAGCTTTATTCATAATAGCCAAAAAGTAGAAACAATCAAATGGCCACCAACCTGTCAAATGAGTAAACAAATAATGGTATGTTCACATAATGGAATACTGCTCAGCAATAAGAGAAAAAAGAACTACACACAACAACATAAATGAAACTCAAAAGCTGAGTGGAAGAAGTCAGAAACAAAAGAGTACATATTCTAAGATTATACATGATTTTACATATTTTTCTGGAATGTATATGTGTGTATATTATAGAGCTCATATATATACTTTTCTAGATGTATGTGTGTTATATAGAATACATATGCATTATATATGGAATTCATATATATATTTTTCTAAATATATATATTCTAGAAAAGAATATATATGAAACTCTAGAAAAAAGTCTAATATATAGTAACAGACAACATATCAGTGTTTGCCTCAAGTTGAGTGTGTGGGTAAGTTTTGGGAAGAAGAAAAAGAAGAAGAGAATGAGGTATGGTAATGTGTTGTACCTTGATTGGGGCAGTGGTTAAACAGATGTATAAATTTACAAAATTCACCGAAAGCTGCATTTATTTAAATGATGACTGCCAGATTTTTTTACAAAAAGCTCATGATCTACCTTGTGTTCACTGTTGAGCAGCTCATAATTCACTCTTCATATACCTCTTAAACCTCATTTCACACGAGTGCCATGGGGCAAAGCAATGGATATGTAACAAAGCATGGATGTTTTCTTGGTGCACAGGCTAATGTTATGAAGAATAATGAGTGGAGCTATAGAACGTGGAAGTTAAGAGAAGAAGCTAAATTGATTTACATTGGAAATCTGAGAAAGTTACCACAGAGAAAGGAGAGCAGACAGAGAAAGTAGAGTTCTGGATAGCCTAGAATTCTCATACTTTATGTTCCAGTAACACTAAACTGCTTTTATCTTTCCAATTACAACATGCTATTTCTCATTTCCACATCTTTCGTCTTATCTCCACTGCCTGGAATATTTCTCTTCACCTCCTCCTCCCCCTCATTCCCTTTTTAAAGACTCATTCTTAATCAGTTTTTAGAGTGCTAGTAGTAGTCACCTCTTCCAGGAAGTCATCCTTGATTCTCCCATATTTCACAGCTGGAGTTAGGTGGTCCTTTTGTGAATTTACAACATTTTGAATATATTTTTAATGCACTTATGTTCATTGTGCTATAATTAAAGGTTATTATATCTGTGTCTCTCACTAAATTTTGACTTCCTTGAGGAAAACCATAGTTTTACTTGTTCTTCTTACCCCACTGTCAAGTGCAGTATCTGACAGGTAATAGGCACTCAAATTCTTTCTTGAATGATTGAAAAAGTACGTGAATGAATAATTGGGAGAATGTTGTTTCTATCTGTAATCAATGTAAACTTTCTAGGCCTCCATTTTCTCTTCTGTAAAATGTGTACGCTAGTCCCTGTTTGTATTTTATTTAGTTTCTTTTTTTCTTTTTTGAGACAGAGTCTCACTCTGTTGCCCAGGCTAGAGTGCCGTGGCATCAGCCTAGCTCACAGCAACCTCAAACTCCTGGACTCAAGCAATCCTCCTGCCTCAGCCTCCCTAGTAGCTGGGACTACAGGCATGCGCCACCATGCCCGGCTAATTTTTTCTATATATTTTTAGTTGGCCAATTAATTTCTTTCTATTTTTAGTAGAGACGGGGTCTTGCTCTTGCTCAGGCTGGTTTCAAACTCCTGACCTAGAGCGATCCGCCCACCTCGGCCTCCCAGAGTGTTAGGATTACAGGCGTGAGCCACCGCGCCCGGCCTGGATTTTATTTAGTTTCTTATTATTTATTTATTTTTGTCTGCCTTTTAATAGAAGGCCTTTGTGAAGACCAAATGAGATTAAGTCAAAGTGGCTCATTAATAAGTTTAAAAGATGGTTTTGGTGATAACAATAATGACAATGAGGATATGCCATTACATTTATTATTGACACCTACAGTCAAAGCATACAAAAGTCCAGACGGTCCGGCAAGAATGGAATGGAAAGGCAGGCTGGGAAGGCACCCTAGATCAGAAATAGCAATGGACGAAATCCAGTGAGATGAGTTTAGAGGATCAGTCGGTCTTAAGAATGAAGACAGGCAAGGAGACATAGAGCTACCCAGGAGAGGTGATTTGAGGCAGCAGTGCTAGGGGACAGGGACATGCGGGCAAGCTCCATGCTGCAGCACACTGGCATCTCTCTGCTCTTTTTGTGGATTCCTGCCATACACTGGAGGACCCGGGTTCTCCAGAGTATAATTCCAGCTAGAGGCAGCGTCTGAAAAGCTTCTTTACCCCTTAGGCAGAACCAGAGGTGCAAGAATGTCAGGAGATTCTTAAACTATGACTCAAAGTATTAAGGCCAAACTGCCTTTGTTCCAAAGCTTTCATGCCCTCTGGGATCGGAAATCCTACAGAAAAGATAGCAAGTTTTGTAGGAAGTTTGGAGCTGGGTCAGGAGCAAAAAGAATAAGAGAAGGGTGCTGGGTAGGGGAGAGAATGAGTGGGTGGGGTACAGTGTGACCCAGAAAGATGAAGCTCCAAACATCTTGCCGTCTGATGTCTCAGAGCTCCCCACAGCCCCACGGTGCCCTCCAGAAAAGGCTCATTTCTTCATTAGTGGCTCTGGCAACGTCCTGAGTGCCCATGAGGGAGACAAACCCTTTCACTGCAGCTGTAATTACTGCATCCGACTCCAATTGTGCAGGGACAAATAAGCACAGGCTTGTGGAGCAAGAGGAGGCCCTGGAGAGGCCTGAGATAAAAGCATTCACCAACTGCAATGGTGGGAAAAGCAGAGGTGAGCTGAGCAGACCTTGTGGGGAAGAGGAGGCGCTTTGGTGACACAGGGGATGGGCAGCTCTGGTTCTGTCAAGGACTTCACTAAACAGTTTTCTTAGGAAGCAAAAGCATCCGGAGCATCATTAAAACCAAACTATTTCTGGCACCCCAGGAGGGTTGCTCTCACCATTAAGTGATTCTGGAGTGAGGAAACTGTTGATAGCATAAAAAAAAATAAATTTTAGGGGGTGGGGAAGAAAAGAGAAAAGACACGGCAGAAAGGACTTCGCTGTTTGCCTCCTTCAACTAATGGGCTTCACACTCTCAGGCTGCAACAGGGAAATGGGGGCGGGGGTGGGCTGTGTTTTAGGTATTCTGTGGGATATGAAATTTTCTCACTGCCTCACTCAACTCCAGTTCTTGTTATTGTGTGATTCACTCACAGCCCCTAGCTGTGCAGCTCAGATTCAAAGTGACAATCAACTTTTTGCTAAATGGGATCAGTTTCTCTTGATCCTACTCCCCTCCAATAGAGGTTCTCTCTCCGAGGCTGGAACCTTTATTAAGATTGGAAAGCCCACTCCAATTAAAATCTTCTAAGCAACTGTCTGTTTTCCTCTCCTTTTCCTCCTCCCTCTGAATCTCTTCCAAAGTGAGGGAACTAATTGAGCGTGGTAACTACCTTTCCCACTGGGGAGGGAAGAACTTCCTCCGAGTACCACCATTGCTAGAGTCATTCCTCAACCTCAGGCACGTTGGAGCTAGGACCCACCATAGCTGAAGCCTCTGAGAGCAGGTGCTCAATGGAAGAAGACAGGAAGAAAAGAGCCTGCAGAAGCAGACACGGTCAAAATTCTGGTGTCACACAGAGAAATGCATGGTGTAAGATGCTAAGATCATTTGCCCAATTTGTCAAAATCAAACTGTGTGTTGAGGCAAGGCAACCCAACTCTTGTTACGTACATCCTTGGTAAAGTTGAAGAGTTTGCCAGCACAAGTCATAGGTTTCCCGCAAGGACTTGAATGGACAGAAATTGAAGAACATCTTCTAGTTCACAGATCACCATCATCTAGACTAGTGGGAGCCTCGCTATTGGGTTAAAATGTAATATAAATAAATCCTTAGCAGTAAGCCCATCTGGTATCCAGCATACGATTTTTAGGAAACGATGGACTAATAGTGATGGTGGGGAAAATGGAAAAAGAACGCTTAAGAGATAAGACTGCAAGTTCCCGGGGCCTAGTAATAGAGATAAAACTTTAAGTGCTTTCCCCAAAGAACCATTACTCTATACATCAGAATTTCCCTTTATGTTACAGACAGTGCTTCCTGGATCTTGGAAATGGTCTAGGCACATCCTCACCGTCTTCCATGTCTTTTTTCTGTGACATGCTATAAGATATATATGAGATGGATACACGTGCACATTCATTCAATAGGTTCTTTTTTAACACTTTTGAATTGCAAAAATTGGTGCTAGAGAACATCACAAATGTGTAAGCTGCATGTACCGTACCTGCTCTCAGACAGTCTAAGGGTGCAGAAAGAAGAGGGATCACTTCTGGCCACACTATCCCAAGGAAATGTTAGTGAATCAATTGATTAAGACAAATTAATTGTTTGCTCTTGATAAGGTTTGTCCAAAGTAGCGAGAGTTCGATGAAGACAGGGGTTGGATTTAAGACAATCAATGCTGTGTCTTCAATGCCTTGCTCATGGTAAGCATTAACACATCCTGTGATCTCTCCAAAGAACATTGCACACTTGGGTGTACTGAGTTGGTGATGACACCCTGGTGTTAATTACTCCATAACTCAGAGCCAGGGTTGATGTGTCTGTCTCATCCTGATTCTAGCTGATTTAGATGTGGAGCCCCCTCAGCAATCCATACCCAGAGCTTCTAAATCAAGCCACAGGGTCTTGAAAACTTAATCAATGACCCCAGGCAGCCCCCTCCCTGTCTCTCGTACATTTGAACGAGGTCTTTTCCAAGCTGCTTTGGCCCCAATCACCCTTGGTGCAATGAATGCTTACAGGTCTCTCCCCTTCCTACCCCACTCTAAGTTTGGAGCAGGATTATATTCTACTTGGCTCAGTTACAGAATGCCCTCCACATGGCAGAGATACTTTGGCTGTAAGTGATAGAAACCTCATCTAAAATGGCTTAAGCAAGAAAAGATGGTTTATAGGAATATTACTCTAGGGATGTAGGGGTTTTTACAATGAAATATAAATGGCTGTGAGAAGGGAACACCAAAGATGGCAGGTACACAGAGCTGGCCCCAAAGGTCTTTGTCTTTTAAATCTAGTATCAAGGGGGTGCTCCTCCAGGAGGAAAGGAGGAAGCAAATTTTTCTGAGGTTCCTTCAAAATCTGGCCAGATGAAGGAGCTCAGTGTCTAAATTAAAGTGCATTATCTCCCGAGGTGGCTGCACATGTTAGTGTGGAACCAGGCTGCTTATTATTTTCTATTGAAGCCCACAATTTTTGTTCAGCAGCAAGAGTCACTGTGGACCCACTGCTGAGGCCAATTAGATCTACAGTACTTGTAAAGCTGGTCTCAATTTTATCAGTGTCCGACTGATTTCAATAGCATAATTTGATGTAGCAATTGCATAGAGAAGGCTTTACAACAGTCGGCAGGCAGCGTTGGGTGACTTTCCAATCCCAATTTTACTTTTGAGTTAGTTGGGCTTTTCACTTGCTATGATACATGTTAATATCCATTCTTATAATCTAAAAAGTATTTGGAATAGATACTATCAAATTCCGTTCTCCTTTCCTTCATAAGGGAAGCATATTATTACTAATTCATTTCTGGTTTATAGGTGGGGAAATAGAGAGAGAGGTTTAATCAATTGCCAGATTTACATAGAGAATGAGTAGATCAGAAAAGAGATGTTCCTAGTTAAATCCAGACACATGAACATCTTATTTCCAAGCTCTTTTTCTTGAAACTTTCTTTGTATTTTCTAGTGCTCTCAGAATAAAAATCAAACTCCTTAAAGGGCTCTGTGTGATCTGGTCTCTGACTACCTCATCTCAGGCCACTGTTCCTCCTGCTTTTTAAGCATCCAAGACACAGCTCTTTTGTTGCTTGGAGAGCCAGCTCCCTCTCCCCTGTGCACACTTGGAAGTGTTGTTCCCTGCCTGGAACGTTTCCACCCAGCCCAGCTCCTCTCCTCCTTGGCTTCTATTCCTCTCCGGAGGTCAGCTCAAATGCCACTGGCTCCAGGAAAACTTACCCAAGACTGGCTCATACCTCCCTGTTGCCCATCGTCACAGGGGTTACCATCCTTTGAGATGACATGTTCTTGATTAAATAATTAATGACTATCTCCTCCACTAGACCATAAGCTCCATAAAGGCAGGAGCCATTTCTTTCCTCACACACCATTGTCACTAAAGGGAAAGCCAACACTCTTAATGCACCAGATGAATGAATGAATGAATGAATGTGTGCATCAGAGGTAAAGATAGAAAAAGCTTTACAACAGAGAGCAGGCTGCATTTTCAATTCCAATTTTAAATTTGAATTAGTTGGGTTTTTCACTTGGTATAATACATGTTAATATCTATTCTTATATTTATTCTCTAAAAAGCTCGGTAAAGAAGCTGAGCGTCACCTCAACACAAGCTTAGTTTTCAGCTGCCCATTTCTGACATGCCCAGTTTCTCAACTCAGTGTGAGGAGTATTAAATATGAGCAGTTAATATGGTGACGTATCAAGAACCACAGCTCAAGACATCTTGATTGTTTGCTCTAAGATGCATTACTTCACCTGGGACTGTAGAAAGGGAACCTTAAGGAATTACTATTTATCTCTGGAGATGGTCTTCCCCTTTGGGGATGGTGAGGGGGGTCTTTACCAGGGCATGATGAACCTATACTTCCGAGTCTTCCAGGGTGAGCTTCCTGTTCTGGAGCCTGAGGCAGGGCCACAGTTGGACAGTGATGCTGGCTAATGGCATCCCTCTGCCAGGAGAGCTTGCTCTGCCCTCCCCTGATTTGCACAAAAGAACTCCAGGCTCCCAAGGAAGAGATTATCAGGAATTTATGACTCAATCAACCCACCCAAAAGGAGCATAAATGGGATTAGTTTTAATATTGTTAAGTTGCAAAAATACAGGCATATGTGCATGCCAAAGCAAAATGTACGCAAGCAAAGGGGGAAAACATATGGGTACCCATATGGTGAAAAGCGCATTGCTAGACCTTCACACACTTCTCATTTACAACAAGAACCAAAGTTAGTGAACATAAATTTGCTTTGCAAAAATGTGAGAGGAACAGCTTGTTTGCCCATAACTGTTCCACTGAGCAAGATATGTATAACCTTGATTTCTCATCTCAGACACCTCTTTCTTACACTCTAGGGATTAATTAGGCTCTAAACATGACTTTAGATTAGAAACAAGGCTCCTGGCTGCCTGGAAGAGAGACAAAGAAGCAGTAGCAAGACTGGATGATGCAGCAGGTCAACTAATAGGCAATTCCTATTAATGGCTGGAACTTTTACCTGGGATGACTTAGAAGAGAAATGAGGTTGGTAGGTCTCAGCAGGTTTATTTTAATTGAAGCAGAGGAACAACAGGGACCTACAGCAGACAATGGCATAATGTGGTTTTGATTTGGAGGCTGTGCTTTTGTTGGAACACTACTGGGTGGAAGCTAGAAAGTGCCTAGACATAGAAAGGTAGCTGTGGAGGTAGGAAAGGAAATGCAAGCATATGGGTGATGCTCAAAGCTAGTGAGCACCCTTGGGTGCCCCAGATAATAAATAGAATTTTATAAAATATACCATTTTATGTTGTACCTGTTCCAACCTCAAGCCATGGGAGCCATCTTTGTATAATATAAAGAGGTCCAGACTTGGAAATCAGGAACTAGGTTCCTTTCATAAATCCAGTGCTTTAGTTAGCTATGACTCATTTGTCATTACTTAACCTTCCCATCTGCTTCCTTGCCTGTGAAATAGGCAGAATCTTCTTTCTCTGACCTATTTTAGGGAGCTTCTATAAACTCACTGAGATGATTCATGTGAAAATACTTTATAAATGACAAATTCCTATATAAGCATATATAGGAATAGTTTATTAGTGGAATACTAGAGGTTCATTTTCCTTTTCATTTCTATTTTTTAAATCGTTTTACTTTTAAATAATTATTGATTCACCAGAAGTTGCAAAAATGCTAGATACAGGTGCACTGTACTCATTTCCCAGCCCCCCCATGGTGGTATCTTATATAACTGTTAATATATATATATGCATATATTTTTCTATATGTAGCATTATATACAAAGTTATGTTTAACTACACTATGGAATTTACTTGTATTTCCCCAGTGTTTGAATGTCCTTATTTCTCATGCCTTTGTGTATAGTTCTGTGACATTGCATCACACACACACCGATTCACATAACCCTGCAACAATCAGGATGCGGGTCTCTCTATCCCCACAAGCCAACTCCCTCCTGCTGGCCTTTTCTTCCCCTGCTTTCACCCCTGGCAACTGCTCGTCTGTTATGCATCTTTGCAATTTTGCCAACTCAAGAATGTTATAAAAATGGAATTATATGGTATGCAACTTTTTGAGATTGACTCTTTTTATTCAGTGCAATGTCCTTCAGGTCTATTCAAGTTGTTGAATGTGTCAATAGTTCACTCCTTTTTAATTGTTGTGTGGTATTCCATGGTTTGGATGGACCACAGTTTAACCATTCACCCTGTGAAAGACATCTGGATTGTTTGCAAGTTTGACTGTCACAAATAAAACTGCTATATCAGTCCCAATTTATAGGCAGGCCAAAGAAACACTGAATCACTAAATCAATGACCCAAGATGGTCAAGAAATGGCAGACAAAGATAGAGGTAGTATAATAGTATTACCACTCTTCTTCTGGGGCTGCTAGTGCATTCATTGGGTTAAAACTCATAAAGTATAATGAAAAGGGCTTGGCACACAGAAGGCACTCATCATAATACTATCACAACCAGTTCCAAGGCTAACTGTAAGCTACAGGGATTTGGAGAATGCACTTGAATAAAAACATGGCATAACTGTAATTTATTAAGAACCGTTGAACATCTGTGTTCAGCACTATTACATGTTTTCCATTTATTTTCTCTTTTGATCTCTAAAATATTCCAATGAGTAAAATGGGCATAAATAGTCCCATTTTGCAGCCCAAGGAATTGAGGAGCAAAAGATGAAGTGATGTTTCTAAAGTCACCCAGCTCTTCACAGCTCAAACCAGATCTCAAATTCAGGTCTCTAAGACTCTGAAGTCCATGTTCTGCCTATGAGCTAACGCTACCATCCAAAAGAGATTGGCACCTCCACACAAGTGCAGGTTAATTCATGTTTATGTGGAATGTTAAGGACTTGGCAATTTCTTATAAGACTTTCTCCTAAGGAATTTTTAGTGTGAAAACTAAAGGCTGTAGTAGAAACAGTCATGGATCAGTACATTTCTTAACCTCAACATCTACCAGACTGAATAGAAGATAGAACTGCCCAACAAGGTCAGAACCATGGATGATGATCTTGGTAGTATTAGCTCTTCACTCACACAGAACTCACTCATCTGGCAACCTCATCTATCTAGGACAAAGCCAAACATTATTTCCCTCAGACAGCTGTCATCAGTGCTATTCATCATATTCATGAAGGTTGATGCCCTTTACTCTGAGAAAGTCCCCTCTCATCACCAGTTCTTATTTAGGACTAATCAACTTGGTTATATGGATCCTTGCTCAGGATAAATTAGAAGCAGATCATTAGAAGAAATGTGGCTGTGAAAAGGCAAGTGTACTGACTTTAGGAGGAATTGACAGTTAATAGTCTGATTGGAAGGAAGAAAGGAAAAATAGAGGAACTATAAAAAAAACCGACGACACAAGAGTTTACACAGTATCTACATTATTTAAGTACCATAATACTAGTTATGCCAGTCCTGAATGCTGAGATACAAACAACTGATACATGTATCATTGATGTTACATTATAAAGGTGAAGCTAAATGGCATTCACTAGACTCAAGGAAACAGAGAATGTAATAGTTCATACATTTTCAAAATGCTTCCATTACAGATGCCTCAAGTCAATGCATAAAGGAGTCAGATTTGGTTACCTGGAAAATTTACTTCTGTGAAATAACTCATTCACTTGTTCCCTGAGGTATTATCATATATGAGTAGATCGCATGGGCAACTCACTTACAGGTGAATGGCTGTCATCTTAAAGTCTCAGTGGAGGGGAGACAGAAAAGAAGACTTTATTATTTTCCCCTAAACATCTGGCTTTTCCAAATATATCATCGGAAATGGGGCTAGATGTGTCAGGCAGTACAGCGGATTACCACGGCATCGTAAGAGGGAAAGACAGCCCTCCTTAGAACACAACAGCCTGCGGGGTCTGCTTCTGCCACTCCCACTCTGCAACTATGTTTTCACATTACTCATGTGCCCGGAAGAGCCTCCCAGTTCATGCTGGCCCAGCCATCCTTCCCTTGTCCTTCAGGAATGGGAAAGAAAATAACTCTTACAACCCAGTTGATTCATGACGTGTCCCAAACACACTGGCCACTTGCCAATCCACTTTGTCTGAGCATTTTGGGACCCAACTCTTTTCATCAAAAAATTCTTTGAGGCAGCAGCCTGTGATGCCATCATTACCCTACTTCCTGAGCTATAGGTCACTTGGTACAGATTTCTATGTGTGTGAATGCCATTAAACAAGTGCCATATTCTCTAGCAAATTCCTATAAATTATATGTTCTAAATAAGCCATTAATTGTTATTGAAAAAATTAAGTGTAGCTTTTTTATTGAAAGATAAAGACACAGCCAAATGCTCAGCAGTTTGCATGTCAACTGCAAAACCTCAAATGTACATTTACAAAGCACTCTTCTTTGAGATGTGCACAACACTCAGTCATGATACTGTGAAATCTCCAGCTTTCTTCAGAAGTGAGGCAGATGTCCTCTGGGAACGCCTAGTGTCTGGGAATCCTGGCACACTTGTCATATTGCAAAGGAAACCGGGATCAGGAGGTCTCTAGTCCAGAGATCAGAAATGGTGAAAGGTCTTTAGATTCTCATTTGGAGTTCTGGTGATTCTTCAAAAATTTCACCCTACTTTAAGAAGGACTTGTTTTTGATTTATTTGTTTTAATTAGAAAATGAACCTGAAAAGCAAAGTTGCTTCAAAGGGGATTCCAGGAAAGTGTTAATGATGGGGATATTTACACCACAGGCATTGGCAAATGCTACCAGGGCTCCTTTCCCTCGCCTCCTCCCACCCTCAACCAATTTGAAATATTTCCCAGTGCACCCCTACTTGAAACCCTTCATTTTCTAACCACCTATCATTTCAGGTAGAGATCATATTTCTGTATTTTTGGCTATATTTTTTTCCTTCATTATGTCTATCTTCTTTTTATATTTCACAGATTCCTTATATTTTTTGACCTATCAAATCTTACCATATTATCCTCTAATGTATTTATTTTTTCATTTATTTTTACTTCTTTCCTATAATTTCTAAGGATTGACAGCATGTACTCAGACAGTCATTTTAAACCGTAAGTGTGACTACTATTCTTAATCTTTAGTGATCTTCTCATTAAAATATTTTTCCTAGGCCAGGCATGGTGGCTCATGCCTATAATCCTAGAAGTTTAGGAGGCCAAGGCAAGAGCATGGCTTGAGACCAGGCATCTGAGACCAGCCCGAGCAACATAGTGAGACCCCATCTCTACAAAATATAGAAAAATCAGCCAGGTTTGGTGGTGTGCACCTGTAGTCCCAGCTACTCCAGAGGTCAAGGCAAGAGGATCACTTGAGCCTAGGAGTTTGAGCCCAAGACCCTGTCTCAAAATAATAATAATATATATATATTTCCAAGTGAAAGTTTATTTATTCATTCCTGTTATATAGATCCCCAAATGTAAGCCATATATTTCAAATATTGCATTAGCATTTTGTGAACACAGCTGTCTAGTGAGCTTAATCCTTCAATATAATCCTACTGAAATTTCAATGAAAATGTCATTGCAACCTTTATTTCTTATTCTTCCATGCTGAAACTTTTCTAAAAATTCTGTTTGATGTTCAAGTGTTATTGGATGCTCTTCTAAACCTTTAAAACAACTCCCTAACTGCAAATGAGAAGGAGCATTTTTCTAAAAATAAATATTGGTAGCCACCCTGTATGTGCAAATTTTAAACTCACAAACACTCCAGGTTCCAGAGATTTTCAAACTTGGAAACAATTTCTCAAGTTTAAATGTTTAAATGTCATTGAGAGAGGGAAGGGGAAAGACAATGGCAGAAATGAAAGACAGCAAAGTTAAGGCCAAGGCTATGAGAAACCAAAGGCAACTTCAAAGTAGAGCACAGCTTGTGAGATTTA
The DNA here is from genome assembly GCA_008086735.1 of Cheirogaleus medius. Taxonomy (NCBI): domain Eukaryota; kingdom Metazoa; phylum Chordata; class Mammalia; order Primates; family Cheirogaleidae; genus Cheirogaleus; species Cheirogaleus medius. The sequence goes on along the minus strand of VBSM01000639.1, from coordinate 3,102,613 downwards.
CAGAGGAGAGGAATCATTTAAATTTAGGATTTTCCAGTGAGGCTGAATTGCAACTATTACTTTCTATAAAAGGTTGGGAATATGAATGAGCCTCACTTATTTTAAAATTAAAATCTTACCATGTACCATTATGAAGAATTGCTTGAAAACATTTATATAAAGTCAAAATGCTTTTTAAAAGGTTTCTAAGCTTAGAGAACTATGCATTTAGGATCAAAAAACTACATTCTGGGATTTCAAGCATGTATAAAGACATATGACTTTATCAAATACATGGAAATTGATCTGATAGTTAGAAATTTTTTTGTGTATAATATAGATCCCAAATCCTCCCTGACTTTAGGCAAAATTACCATGAAGCCCATGTCTTTGGGAACATACACTATTGCTGTGTTTATATTAAAGTTGACCTTTGTGATGTCCCTTATGTATATTTTAATATTCTTGTTAATATTACTTTATGATCTGACATTTTAAATTTCAATATCTGAGATCTTTATACAAAGATGCTAGACAGATTTATTAGCATTATCTTTCCCTATAACAAGGCAGAGGCATAGATATATGTTCTCAGTCTATAAAGAGGAAAACAGCAAAAACTTAAGTGATACTCCTAGTAATAATTTCAGTCTCTCATTTGATAAGTGCTATGACACAATTTATGTTCCAAATTAGGGGAAAAATTCAAGTCATTATTTCCTACATCTCTCTATATTTCAAATGTCATTGAGATTTCACATACCTACAATAAAATGCACTTATTTTTAGTGTATAATTTTATTAGATTTGAATAATTTCAACACCAATGTAACTTCTAGTCCACTAAAGATATAAAATTTTTCCATCATCCCCCAAAATTTCTTGTGTCCCTTTGCAGTCAATTCTCCCCAAATCACTACCCTAGGCAACCACACATTTGATTTCCATCATTCTAGATTAGTTTTACCTATTATAAAATTTCACATAAAATAATTCATAAGGTGTGTGTGTGTGTATATATATATATATGTTTAGCTTCTTTACCTCAATGTGATGTTTTTGAGATTTATATATTTTATTGTGTGCATCATTGGCTTGTTTATTTATAATTGCTGAGTAACAGCCTATTGTTAGAATATACCACAATTCATTCGCTTGCTGATGGTTATTTATAGTATGAGACTATTGAATGAAGTTGCTAAGAACATTTATGTACAACATATATTTGTGAACATATGCTTTCATTTATCTTCAGCAAACACCTAGGAGTGGAACTGCTGGGCCATATGCTAAGTGTGTATTTAACTTTATAGCAAAATGCCAAATTGTTTCTCATAGTGCTTATAACATTTTACTGTTGCAGAGTTAATGTGCAAGGCTTCAGCTGATCTATGTGCTCACCGACACTTGATATTATCAGTCTTTTTAGTCTTTCCAGTCATTGCGTAGTGGTATTTCATTGTGGTTTAATTTTCATTTCTATGATAAATATGGTGATCATCTGTTTGTGTGCTTATTTGCGGTCCATTGGCTGTATCTTCTTTGGAGATTGTTTATCCAAATACTTTTGCTCATTTCGAGGTACACTGTTAGAATTGTGTTGTAAGAATTCTTCACATTCACCAGATTTGTCAGATACGTGTATAGCAAATGTTTTCTCCAAGTCTGCAGCTTGACTTTTCGTTTATTCTTTTTATTTCTCTTTTAGCATGCTTGTAATTCTTCCAATTCATTTATTCTTAATGATGTGCTTAATTTTAATTTTTATGAAGCCTGTTAGGAGTTGTACTGTATCCTCCCTAATGGTATACCTTGAATTCCTAATCTCCAGGTACCTTAGAATGTGACTTTATTTAAAAATAGTCTTTCTAGAGGTAATCAAGTTAAAATGAGCTCATTAATATGAGCTCTAATGCAATATGGCATATTTTCTCATAAAAAGGGGAAATTTGGACACAGAGATGTACACAGGGAAAAGGCTGGGTGAAGATGAAGGCAGAGAACAGGGTGATGTATCCCCAAGTCAAGAAATGCCAACCAATGATCACCAACAAACCACCAAAGCTAGGGGAAAGGCATGGAACAGATTCTCCCTCAAGCTCTCAAAAGGAACCAACCCTGCTTATGCCTTGATCTTGCACTTCTAGGCTCCAGAAAAATAAATTTCTGTCATTAAGTCACATAGTTTTTGGTACTTTGGTACTAATACCAAAACTAATGTATCATTTTTTTTTCTGTTATGGTTAGGACTATTTTTGTCCTAGCAAAACTTTGTCTTTCTCAAGATTACTGAAATTTACTCTTAAGTTTCTTCTAAATCAATTTTATTATTATGCCACACATAAACACACTCCACACATTTTCCTATTCACTGGGTTTCACATTTGGATTTTCTAATTCCTAAGGAAGTACTCATTTCTAATGTAATTTCTAGAATTAATGATAGTTTCTAGTAACACTGTAAATATATCAAGTGGCTCTGTGTCCATATCTTCACGTTCAACTTGGAGCAAGTTTTATTTCTGAGGGGATAAGGCTCATTGTCCTTTTAGTTTCCATCCTATTAAATGGAGACACCATAACTGATGTTTTCATCTCAATTATGGAATGCCCAGCACAGATATGCCCAAATGCACTTAACCATTCCTACCGTCCTTCTCCCACTCAAGCTGAACTATTAATATTTATAATTAATATGTATAAGTCAAACAGATATGGCTTTGGATAAATGTCCTGAAAGTACTGAAGCAAGGAGATCCTCTTTCTCCTGGGTACACAATAACCCCAAAGTTCTCAATGGCTATTCTAGCATCCTCACACCCTACTTTAAGAAAGTGCAAACCATGTACTGACTCACCCATCTCTGTCTAGAAAAAGTAATAATCTTCATTAGAAGTTATTCTTATGCACCTTTGCTCATCATAGGTTGGAAAACAAAAGCCTTTTAAGACCACAAAAAGAACTGAGAAAATAATTCAGTAAATTTCCTCTATGAATCCTTCTTTTGTAATCGCTCAGTGACAGATGCATATTGCCTGTTTGATTTACATTACAGTGTTACAAATACAGTAATGTTTTCTGGTTCTTGAAGTTCTGTTGTGCGTGAGAGCCAAGCCAACACACTAACTCTGAAAACTCCCTCCAAGCCAATATCTTACCCTTGAGTGACAGGTGTCTCCATGTCACAGTTGGCTCTGGTCTGCCAATAGCAAGACACAGCAGGGTCACACTGCTTCCCTCATTCACAGTGATGTCTGAGGAGATATTCATGATCTGGGGAGGAACTGTAAGGAAAAAGAGAGAAGAAATACCTGAGAATGATTCTTTGCGCTTAAAGGAAGGTGTTAGCCAATGAATATTTGTATAGCACATTTTATTATAAACGTTGCTATCAACAATAGACCCCAAGTGGCTTGATTTGCTAAGGGTATGGCATGGGCACAGTAACAGAGCACTCACGGTGGAAGGAACTCTGCCTCGGGCCCATTGTCGCAGGAGGCAGCTGTGTGTGTCAGGTGGGGTGGTGGGGGCAGAGGAACTGAAGAGGGGAATTTGTTGATTTAAAGGAAAATTCAAAAGGAAAATACTCAAAGTCTTCTAAGATTTTTTTTCTATCCAGGCGCTTATTGTTTTTAGTGGAATTGCTGGTTTAAGTGGGTAACCATGCGTGGTCCCCAATCTCAGGCCTTTTCCAATATCTCACTCAAAAAGTCAACCACACCAAGTTAGTCACTATTTCCTGAGCATTCCAGAGTCTTTTAAAGGCTTTGACCTTGAACAGGTTGTTTTATCCTGGAATTCTTTTCTTTCTCATTCTTAATTTGAAAATCTATACTCATTTCTATAAAAACATCCTTCAAGTCTCACTGAAATTTTCTCTGGCTCCCTTGATCAGGGTTGGTTGCTTTCTCCCTGGATCCAAACAGCAATGCATGCATTGGTGTCTCTGCTACTGTTGCCACCATAAGATTGAGCTATACAATGTATTTTCTAATGGAATCATATCCCAGTGGTTAGAGGTTGGACTGTGGACCCAGATAGACCGAGGTTTGGACCTCAGCTCAACTCCTCACTTGCTGTATGACCTCGAGTAAGGTAAACTGCCTTGGCCCTATTGAGCTTTGGTTTTCTTACTTGTGAAACGTGCACAAGAGTAGTAGCTAACATCATTATGTTGTGAGATTTAAAGGAAATAATGGCTTAGCAGACTGCCTGATATAAAGCAAGTTCTTAACACATGTTAGGTAATAAGATGACCATGACAATGATAATGAATGATGATTAATGATAATGACAACTAAAATATCATCATTCATAAACATCAGTTTTCTCTGTCCACATATCTTTATTTATTTATTTTTCAGAGACAGGGTCTTGCTCTGTTGCCCAGGCTGGAGTGCAGTGGTGTGATCACAGCTCACTGTAACTTTGAACTCCTGGGCTCTAGTGATCCTCCTACATTGGTTTCCCAAATAGCTTGGACTGCACACATGTGCCATCATGCCCAACAATTGTATCTTTAAAAATTTTGTGTAGAAACAGGGTCTTGCTGTGTTGCCCAGGCTGGTCTTGAACTCCTGGCCTCAAGCAATCCTCCTGCTTCAGCCTCTCAAAGTGCTTGAGATTGCAGGCGTGAGCCACTGTGCCCGGCCTCATGTTTCTTTAACACTGCAAAACCTAACATGATCCCTGGTCTTATTGTCTACCTGGGATCACGTCTAGGCATTGAATCTTAATTCAACTCAAACTTCAGCATTGGAAAATACCCAGATTGCTTCTCAACTCTTACTTCTCATTGCCATTGTCCTGGTTGAATTTCTCACCAACATTCACATGGACGACTGCAACAGCATCCTACCTGGAACCTTCTACCTGGTCTTTTTCCATTTAGGGGTCCTTCCAATCTATCCCCTAAATGTGGCCAGACTAAACTTTTCGGGCAACCATCTAATCAAAGTGCTCCCCTACTTACTCCTTTAACTCACCGCAGCCTACCAGGGTTAACACAAACTCGTCTGCATGACCTAAGCCCTCTGTGGTCCATCCTCCAAACCCACTGACCAGCCTCATCTCCAGGCCCATCACCGCTGACACAGTACAGGGCAGACACTGGACCCCAGCCCTCCCTGGAACATGGTGAAGGCATAAATACTTCCATAGTTTTGCTTTTCCCACGCCTTTCCTTGATTTCCTGCATGGAAAGATATGACTCATCTTTTGAGAAGTGCTCAAATGTTATTTCTCCTGTGCAGTTTTCCCTAACCTTTCCCTAAATCCTGAAAGCAGATTCAACCAGCAATTCTGCAACATTTTGCCCAGACCTGCCTCGGGCAGGGGGACTGAGCATGCTGTATGACAGTCTTGTTTTCTGCCTGTCTCTGTGGTGCTTGAAGCACACACATCTCTACCCTCTGTGTTGTGCACACGGGCTGGCATGAGTGCATGCTTAATTCCTCTTTGAAAGAAAGCTCCAAAGAACAGATTGAACAGAAATCTAAAAATTAAGGGAAGTAAAGCTTTGAATGGAAGATTTCAGATACTTAAACCTTTCTTCCCTGTTTTCTTTCAGATCATCAAATAAAAGGAAGGATAATACAGAGAGAGGAGCTCCAACCCTATCTTCATGCTGATTTATTTGTACTGCTAGTTTAATTATGAATTATTAATTACCAAACAGGTAGAGTGCGAACAAACTCCAAACCACCCCGAGTTGGTGGCAAAGGAGAATTATGGCTGATCCTCAATTCAGACGACTTTGCAGCCTGGAGTTTTATGCTGCTGAGACCTTACAGGTAAGTCTTTTCAAGGAGAAGCCATAAGTAACAAGTAGAACATTTGAGCTCTTACGGGAATCCACATTAGCAAATAAATAAAAATTGCCTAGCTTATAAATCTGCCATATTTTGCATTATTTCTGCATTAGGATTTGGCCTGAAATTTCAGTGCACATATTTTACCCAAATACACACTGGGAGAAAAATAGTGTACATTCTAACTACACTGCATTCTCTTGAGAAAACCATTCCACCAGTTTTTTCTATATTTTCTAGCTTGTTAAAAAATAGTTCTGGGCTTAGAAATGTCAATACTTTTTTCACTTCTGTAAAGCAAAAACTTCAGTGCAACTTCCAAAATATTCTCAAAATAATGTCTGCTTTAGCTGGAAGTGTTAGACCATCTGAAGTTCTCTTTGTCTAGACCCTAGGGTCTCCCAGCTCGAGGAAGCGTAGTTAGGTTAGTGGAAGATGCTATTGCTCATTGCAGCTGTGCTGCCTGGGGATGGAGCTCTCAGCACAGCCCCCACACTCAGAGCCATTATTTCCATAGACATTATATGTCATTTGGTAGTTTAAGGGACACTGGATTAAGACATGTTTATAGAATGCATGAGTATTTAGCATGAAGTCTTCATACCTCAGGTGCTCAGTCAATCAGGAAAGAGTTTCTTGAAGTGGGATGACAAAGGATAATCCAGACATTCCCACTAAGCCCAGGCAGACAGTGTTGTCTGTCATCCTCTGCAACCCCATGGTGTTCTCTGCCATTTTCTCAAAGGGAGAAATATAAGCACAGTTTCAAGGGTGTGGCTAGCCAAGGAGAAAGGAAGTTTTTTTTTTTTTTTGGTTTTTTTTGAGACAGAGTCTCACTGTGGTGTCAGCCTAGCTCACAGCAACCTCAAACTCCTGGGTTCAAGGGATCCTTCTGCCTCAGTCTCCCAGTAGCAGGGACTACAGGCATGCGCCACCATGCCCTGTTAAGTTTTCTATTTTTTTTAGTAGAGACGGGGTCTCACTCTTGCTCAGGCTGGTCTCAAACTCCTGACCCCAAGGGATCCTCTGGCTTCGGCCTCCCATAGTGCTAGGATTACAGATGTGAGCCACCATGCCCAGCCCAGAGGAGGTATTGACAGAAAGGAAAGTTCTTTCTCTTCTCAATTGATATCCTTAGAAACTAACATTAATATGTAACCTTATTGTTTTCAAATTACATGGTTATCTCATGTGCTTCTTGCAAATTATGAGATAAACACAACACATATTCTCACTATTAAAATTGAAAAAACTGAGGCATGGGGAGATACATTGGCCAAAACTGCAGGGTTAGTAAATGGCAGAGCTGCTTCCATTACATCATGCTGCCTCTTTGCTTTCTATCTTATCAATTCCACAAACACAACATTTATATCCATAAGCCTTTGCATATTCTGTTTCCTCTGTTTCAGAGCAGCCTCCCTCCCAGCACTTACCACGATGAGCAAAACCATCCCATTCACGTCAGCTGCCCCAGCACCCTGCAGACCACTGAGGGCAGGGCCTGTCTTACCCGTCCTTGTTTCTCCAGGGCCACGCATGTTCCTTGCCGAGGAAGGTATCTAATACTTTTAGTGTAATTCTAACTCGGAACTGAATTTGGCAATATCACTACATCTCTGCCCTTGTTTCCATGATGAGTTTTTAAAGAAAGGACCACTTGCAGATGGCCTTAAATGCTTCTCTGTATTTTGACAAAAGACCTTTGTTTATTCCCAGGTAAGTATGTGTGGCAAATGAGTTTATACATATTGCTAGTGTTTATAAATATGCCAATAAACACAAAGAAACGAATAACAATCTTACCCGAAATGCCCAAGTCACTCAAAGAAAATGATAGGACCCACAGAGTTCGACTGAAGGATGACGAATAGCACAGTGTGTTTCCAAATCATGTTTGCAGACACTGTTGACCCTCCCTGCTGACAATGCGCACCTGTCATCTCACTGATGGTGGTGGTTACAGCAGGGCCTTGGCACAGGTTGTGCAGACTATTCCACGCACAGCTACGGTGACTTCAAACTGAGGTCATTTTAGGTAGGTAGATACATAGACAGATTAATAGGTACATAGATGACAGAGGATAGGTGGATAGATAAATAATAGATACATAGATAGAGGATGGGTAGACAGATAACAGATAGGTATCTGTCTCTCTGTATGTGTATGTGGAGACAGATAATATTTTATCAGATTGTAATTAAGTATCTCTAGGAAGGGGCAGATTTTCACAGGTGTCTTTGGGCACTGGATTACTGTGAGATAGTGACACGTTTTCTCCTTACCCTCAGCATGGCCAGCGGCTCTGAAACCCCCAAATGTGTCTTGAAGCTGTCCCTGCCTCTCCAGTCTCACTGCCGTCGCCCCAGTTGAGGGACTTGTGCTTTCCTGCATGGGATATTCCAAAGGCCTCTTCCTTTCTCTACCCGCCACCACCCCATGCTCCTGCTGCGGTTGCCATTTAAATATCTTGCTTCTGCGTGAAACCTCCAACATTTGCGCCTGGCTAAGAATGTAAAGTCCAACCTTTTTTTTTTCATTGTGTGAGGAATTTATTTTTTTTCTTTTTTATTTCAGCATATTATAGGAGTACAAATGTTTAGGTTACGTATATTGCCCTTGCCCCACCCGAGTCAGAGCTTCAAGCGTGTCCATCCCTCAGAGGGTGCACACCGCACTCATTAGATGTGTGTTTACTCATCCCCTCCTCCCCCTCCCAACTTTAGCAAGAAAAAATCAACCCTATCAAAAAGTGGGCAAAGGACATGAACAGAAACTTTTCAAAAGAAGATAGAATAATGGCTAACAGACATATCAAAAAATGCTCAACATCTCTAATCATCAGGGAAATGCAAATCAAAACCACAATGAGATATCACTCATCCCCAGTGAGAATGGCCTTTATCAAAAAGTCCCCAAACAATAAACGTTGAAGTGGTTGCAGAGAGATAAAGTCCAACCTTCTTAGCAGGATTTATAAAACCATTTGCAGTCTGACCATAACCTAACTAGTGGCCACTTCTCTAAAGTATCTCCCTGGAGCTACATCATTCTCTCAACTCTGTGCCTTTATTTGCCTTTACACACACTCTTCCCTCTGCTTGGAAAACCCATTCCCACTTCTGTGCCCTATGAACCACTCATCCTTCAGTACTCAACTAAAATAGGAGCCTCTTTAGGATGCCTTAGCTACTCTCTCTTCTCCTCCCAAGACATTCTTGTTTATGTCTTTATCATACCATTTATCTTTGCTATCCCATGGAAGGAATCTGTTATATTTATCTTTGTATTCCTTTTATACAACACAATGCCTGACATGTAGTAACATCCTTTTTATCCCCCTAAATGTAATGTATGAGTGCATGGGTTTTAAAATTGAGTATCTTATAATGTGTCAAGTGTTTCCCATCCTAGAGCTTTGACGTTTTCTCTATCCTCTCTCTGAAATACTTGCCTTCCTATTCTTCACTTACAGAATTTTCCCTTCTGGGCTATTTTAATGTTACTTCCTCAGATAAGTCTTTGCTAATGAACCCAGTTCCCCAGCCCCAATATTTAATTCAGGTCCTCTTGTTCCAATCTCCTCTCAACCTTTACATTTTCCTCTAGAATACGTATGTAGTTGTAACGCTTTTACATTCATGTGTGTAATTATTTGTTTAACATCTCCCTGGCCCAGTAAACTACAGATTTTATAAACCACTAAACTCCCAGTATTTTGAAAAATACTTGCCCATATAATAGGTTCTCAATAAAAATTTGTTAAATAAACATATGACTACTATGTATACTGTGTTATATAAATTACTGTGTACTGGAGAGAGAGCAAACTTGAGTTAGAAAAGGCTTTTGTAAAGGTGGAATATTTCTTGGTATAAGTTAACTGGGGTTTGAAATGTGTGATTCTGCACACATTAGCTCCACCCTGTATAGAGTGGTGGAAATCGCATACCAGAGGCCAGGGACCAGGGCTCAGGGCCTGGCATTCGGTGGACCTGCATGACATTGGCCACCTTTTACTGAGCCCTTGGCTCCTCGTCTATAAAATGAGAATGACAAGACCTATCTCTCAAGGTAGTTGCAAGAACTAAATGTAAATGTTTTCACCACACTAGCACGGTGCCTGAAAATAAGTTAAAACTCAATAAATGTTAGCAGTTATTACCATTTGAATAAACTCATTACTCACATTGTTCATGCCATTTAGAATCAGAGAAATTGCTTAATCTGTACCTAATTGCTCATTCTCAAAATCGTAGTTCCTTCAACTTTAAGTCAGGGCTTACAGATGATGCTTATCTTAGAAATAGTTGAGAAGAGAAAATTTCATTTTTTAATATATAATATATATTACATATGTAATGGAATATTACCTTATATATAACATATGTAATATATTATACATTGTTTATATATTATATTTCATATACTATACCATATAGGATAATATATAACATAACATATATTTTATATATAATATATATTATATATGTACAGTACACATAGAGTATATATGCATATGTACTCTAGCTTGTAGAGTAAAAAGTAAATATTCCATAACTAATCATCAGTTTTCTCCTCTTAACCTGAGCTAAAGAATAGGGCAAGTCTCACATATGTACAAAGAAACCACTTGGCTCTTTTTAACTTGTTTTCTTTTAGGGGATGTCTGTTTCTAGAAGGAAGAGGGTACAGGGCCTCAGCACCGTGCCCTGCTCAGCGGGGACTGGGCAGAAGCCCAGGGGCAGAATGCAGAGGTGGCTGCCACTTCTCCACCCGCCAGCCTCACCCAGGAGGCCTGACGTTCATATCCTTAGCCATGTAATAAGTAACGCTTCACGGTGATATATATTTTTGGCTTCATTATCTAATTTGATCTTGACAGAATCTCTGGCGTAGACAAGACAGGCTACGGAAGCAGAATTCTGTCACAGGCAGGAGCTGGGACGCAGCCCCGACTCAGAGGCCCAGGCCCACGGAGAGATGACAGGGCACCGCCGGACTCCACTGGCTTGGGTTCCCAGTGTGAATCCAGATTCTGGTCCTGGCTTCGCTTCAGCCGAGTGCCTGTGAGCAGTGAATTCCTCCGGACCTTGCTCGTTCCCCGCTCTGCGAAGTTCAGGACGCCTGTCGGCGTTGTGGTGAAGGTGTGGATGCGGCCCGAGCGGATGCTTGGCAGAGCAGGTGCTTACTGAACACTGGTTCCTCCTTCTCCGTATCTGTAGTCACCTTCTTTCTCCACTCCTATGAGTGCCCATGTCAGCAAGAACTGTCTGGGGAATTTTTTTTAATTGCAGATTATTAGGCCTGAATCAGAACAAGAAGTTATATTGTTTAAAAGTCCCCAAGGTGAATGTGCTGTGTAGCCACGATTAGGAGCCATTCCTATACTCTGCACGGGGCCCCCGTTGCGTCCAGTCCCCGCCAGGCACCCAGAGCTGCCTGGCTTCTGCTCTGTCCCTCAGCACCCTGCCCCTCCAGGGCCCGCTGCTGGGTAGAGAGGCGCAGTGCCCCTCCCCGCGGGTACTGCCAGGGCGGCCGTTCTGCCCGTCCCCACTTGACCCTGGCCCTGTCCAGTCACGGCATTGGTGGTCTGGCTTTAACAGTTTTATTTAAGACTGCATGGCATAGTTTAAAGACATCTTGATATCTGGGGTCATTGTGACTAAAGTTTGAATACCATTTTTTTCCAACTGTTTTCTATGTGATTTTTGAAAAAGTTACTCGAGCCCATTAAGTTTCAGCTTCCTCTACTGTAAAATGGGCATCAAAATATTTACCTCGCAGGGATGTGGAGATTAGATTAGAGATAATGATTTCTAAGTGCCTTAACTAGCTATTATTATTGTTTTTACTTTATTGTTATTATTATTCTCAGGGAATAACAAAGTATTAAGAGACCATATGAAAGATAATATAAATATGAAATGCTCTTCATTACAGTTTTAAACACTCAAGGCTATAATTTTTAAAAATAATACAGTAAAGACTTTTAAGGATCTGATGTTTTATCCTTATGGGGTTACTTTTTTGTGTTTTAATAGGGGAGTTTGTTTCCTGAACCAGGGCAAGAGTAATTTGGGAATTAAGGCATTCATCTAGGCTAGGTTGTGTGATATTTTATACACTGAAATAGTATGGTGTTTTGCAAAACGTACTATATGAGGTATAAGGAGAGCTGGGTTCTAATCTTTTTTCTATAGCTCTGTGATCTTTTGTAAATCACTTAATCCATCTGGCTAGGGCTGTGTGTGTATGTGTATGTTTGTGCATGTGTGTCATGTTGTTTATCCATTTTGGTTAATTTTAGAATGAAAGCATTGGATTGTAAATTCTCAGGTCTCTTCTGGTCCATAACTCTATGAGCTGATGATCTAGCAGCGTTATGAGTCTGGTCTAGAAGGGCGCTACTCCTGGGAACAGGGTGATAACACCACCACCAGCACGAACAAAATAGTCAATGTTTATTTCTTTAAAGTTAGCAGTAAGTGCTATATATACAGTATTTCCTTTAATTCTCAACACATTCTTAGTGAGTACTATTAAAAATCAGCATAATGATAGACATATACATCAATGAAATAGAATTGAAAATCTAAAAATATACCCACACATTTATGGTCAATTGATTTTCAACAAGGTGCCAAGACAATTCCATGAGGAAAGAATAGTGTTTTCAACAAAAGGTACTGGGACAACTGGATATTCCAAGGCAAAAAAAAAAAAAAAGATGAGCCCATTTCACACCATTTCACCTCATATACAAAAATTAACTCAAACTAGATCAAAGACCTAAATGTAAGACCAAAAACACAGAAGAAAACATAAGAAAAACTTTTTAATCTTTGATTAAGCAATGGCTTCTTAGGTATAGCACCCAAAGCACAAGAAACAACAGAAAAAATGGATAAATTAGACATCATCAAAATTAAAAATTTTTGTACTTCAAAAGAAAAAATACATAAAATGGGAGAAAATGTTTTTGAATCATATATCTAATAAGTGACTAGTATCCCTATATTATAAATATATAAAAACAATGAAAAGTTAAATAATATAATGTAAAAATGGACTAAAGATTTGAATTAATAATTCTCCAAAGAAGATATACAAATGGCCAATATGCACATAAAAAATGTTTAGCATCATTATTCATCAGAAAATGCAAATCAATACCACAATGAGCTATCGCTTCATACCTACTAGGATGACTATAATCAAAAAGATAGACAGGAACAAACTTTGGCAAGGATGTGGAAGACTAGAAGCCTCATGCATTACTGGTGGAAATGTAAAACGGAGCAGCCACCTTTGGAAGACAGTCTGTCAGTTCCTCAAAAGGTTAAAGACAGACCCAGATGACCCAGCAATTCCAGTCCTAGCTATATACGCAAGAGAAATGAACACGTATACCATACAACTTGTACATGAGTGTATAGCAGCATTATTCATAATAACAACATTTGAAAACAACCCAAATATCTATCAATAGATGAATGGATAAACAAAATGTGTATTTCTACACAATGGAATAATATATAGCCATAAAAAGAAATGAAGTACTGATACATGATCCAACATGGATGGGCTCTGGAAATATTAAGTGAAAGAAGCCAAACACAAAAGCCACATATTGTATGTTTCCATTTACAGGGACTCCCCCGCATAGGTAGATCCACAGAGACAAAAAGTACATTGGTGGCTGCCAGGGGCTAGGGAGAGGGGCAAATGAGAAGTGACTGCTAATGAGGGTGGGTTTTTCGTTGGAGTGATGAAGATATTCTGGAATCAGACAGCGGTGACTATTGCACAATCTTGTGCATATACTAAAAAACACTGAATTGTTCACTTTAAAAGGATGAATTTTATGGTATGTAGATTATATTTGCACAAAGCTTTTATGACAAATATCAAGCATGGCTCTTCATCTCTTCAGAGTTCTTGTACTACGAGGAGAGAAGAGGCCCAGTAGTTTCTATACTACAAGGAGAGAAGGCAACTCAGCACATGAGGATTGTCAGAAAATATCCTTTTCATTTATTGATAGTTCACTGCATAATGCTGCCTAATGTCTGCTTAACTCTATCTCTCCTTACTCGTCCACTGTTTCCCCTTCTCTTTCCAAGACAACTCCCGTTGTGTTACCCGTGTCAGCCTCTTTGGTAGTGCTCCAAACACCGCATGCTCAGTCCTAGTTCCACACCTTGGCACATGCTGTTCCTTCTGCCCGTGCACCTCTTCTCCACTTACTGGCCTGCTCGACTCCTACCCTGACTTGAACACTGACGTTGAGACAAATACTCTCTCCGTCAGCTCATCTAGCGATGAATGTAGTAAGTCTGTGTTCCCTGACAACATGTGCATAATGGTGCAATGCATTCATTCCAAAACATTTACTGAGTGCCTACTATGTGCCAGGCATGACCTTGGGGGTAGAATAGTAAACAGTCAGGGTCCCTTTCTCGTGTAAATTTTGGAGCTTTAGTGTCTGGAGGAGAATGATCCTGAGAATCAATGTGTGATTGTCAGTCTGGGTGTGCTGTAGAGTGGTGGGCGGCTCCATGATAGCCCATGATAGGGACTTTTTCTTGGTTGGTGAATTTACTGCGGGGTTTGTTCTAGGCAGAGGTGGGCACTGGGATCAGCCTATGCAAAGGATCTTCAGAGAGAGAGAGAGAGCTTGCGTGACTGTGGCTGAAGTGGAAAGAGTGAAATCCTATGTGCTAAGGCTGAAAGGGCAAGCAGGGGTCAGAACGTACAGACTTTTTTAAAAACTAAAGTTTTTAAATCTTTTTAATAAGAGCAACTGGGGGCTCATTAAAAGTTTTGAAGATGATGATGATGGTGATGGTGGTGACGGTGGTGATGGTGATGATGGCAGCAATGATAATGGTGATGATGACAAGTGATGTGGGCAGGGCAGATTTCCACCGGGAATAGGTCACTCTCGTGGCTGCCGGTGGAGACAGCCTGGAGTAGAGTAGGCGAAAGTGGGAGAATTAGCCAGGAGCTTGGCCAGCAGTGAATTGGTGGTGGCTTGGACAAGTGCAGTAGCAGCAGAGAAGGGCAGAAAGGGACAGATTTTAGGGACATTTGGGAGTAAAATGAACAAAGCGTGGTGACTGACAAGATGTGGGTCAAATGTCAAAGCCTTTCCCACACTGACCTATTGTTTTCTATGTCTCTCTCCCTCTCTAGACCAGGGATCCTTATAATTAAAGACGGCCATTTGTTCATTTCAGCACAATGCCCAGTATCTACTAGGTGCTCAGTCAAGGTGTGCTGAATTTAAGTGCTAGTGCAAGGAGGTTTTCCAAGGAACATAACCTTCCAGGATCCAGTGGAGGCAGCCAGCAAATTGGAAGCAGGCTAACTGTATGAGGTCTCATCCTAATGCTTCAAGGCAGGACCTAATCCATGTTGTCTGGTTTTATAGACTCTGAGTGTGAACTCAGCCTCCCTGTGTGTCTTGGTGTGATATGGTTTTATTTTATGCTGGAGATTAGACCTGCTCTATTCTGATTGCCTTTCTCTTTTTGGTTCTATTCTGATGAGAAGAATGATAGGGAATGAGGACACATGGTTATGAATTACAGCTCCATGAATGCATGCTAGGGACAGTGACATCACAAGCCACTCAGGCTTCGCTAAGTTCATCTGCACTGGTTATCTCCACAGTGTCTCTATAGAAGTTATTTATAGACTTGGACATACATTTCCTATTTTTAATTTGCACAATTCAAGCAACTGATCATGATCAGAGAAACTGCAGGCAGTAAAAGAGTCTTTCTTGTCATGTTCTGCTCTCTTTGCGGCATGGAGATGCCCTCCCTCTGGGAGGCTCCTTTGTTCCTTCCTCCTCTAACTGGCTGACTCCCCTGGAGAGTTCCTCTGGCCACACACAAGCTCAGAATCACAGGGTTCAATTCAATTTACATCATAGAATTTCCAAGTCAAAATAGATATGAGGGATCACCTAGATTTACCTTTTCATTTTACCCATAAGGAAACACCTCAGTCCTAATCCCGATTCCGTCAATCATTTGTTGTGAGGTGGGAGCCAAGCCTCGTGACCTCTGTTAACCCAAGTCCCCCTCTCACTTCCAGGCCCCTCTGTGTTTGGGGCTCCCAGGAAATGGTTTCCGACCTGCCCCCTTCTCTACTCACCTCTTCAGCATTGTCATGTCCATCTCTAGTGAATACAATCTGAGCTCCCTCCCCTCTTACTCATAGCGTGAACTTGAACAAGTTACCTACCTTCTCTAGTCTCTGTTTCTCAAATTGCAAAACAGAACAGTCGTCAGATGGAACTTAAAGGGTCATTGTGAGGAATAAATAGTAAATGAACACAAAAGGGTTTGATCATAGTGCCTGGCACATAGTAAATGCCAATAGTACAGGCTCTTTATTCTACATCTAGATTTTTTGTTTTGTGTTTTTTTTTTTTTTGCCAGCAACTCTCATTTATTTGAGAACTTAATAAGTGTCAGGAGGCACCATGAAAAGAGTTTGCCATGCATCACTTATTGTATCCTGATGAAAACCCATATGGCAGTTTTACTCATTTACATTCTAAGGATGAGGATATAGAGGCAGAGAGAGGTTAAATAAGTTGCCTAATATCACACAGCCAAAGAGAAGAAGCCGAGGTGTGTATGTTCTCTGCTTTCCTTTCACCGCCCCTCATTTTGTTCTCCAGGGTAAGAGATGACCAACGTCAGAGAGAAGTGTGAAAAGGGACATTGCCGCTTCTGTGTTTACCACCCTCCATGCCTCAGCTTGTCACCAAGGGTCCCTGATGCCCCCAGTCTTCGGCCTCCGTCCTGCCATGTTTTAAGTCATTCCTGGCTAGGGCAGACGCTAGTGGAAAGATGCCTGGGCTGATGCCTAATTGCCAAATGTGTGCACACCTAGGATGCCATGCCCCTTCCTGCCACCCAGCAACTCCTGGCTTTCTTGATTGTTTCACTGCCCAGCAGACCTATCTGTAGGAGCTTTCTGATATTAACTTTGTGTCTGTTTTGTCCCCCTGTCTTAATTTTTTTTTGGAAATCGGCTTTTTCCATGACCCATCTTCTAAGTTTGTTCCAGAAACCTGCTTAGCACCCAATCTCCACCTAGGTCTGGAGCACACCCTTTGGAAGCCACACCAGCTGGACACTGGTTCACCTGACCTCTCTGAGCCTCCCTGGCTTGCTCCGTGCCACAGCCTTGCACCTGGGGACTCGGGAGCATTGACCAGCTCCTGCCTTGTTCTGCACCACACGTCGTCCACTCCAGTCTTCCAGTGACAAGGATGGGCTGCAAGTCTCTGCTGTGCTCTGCTCACCTGAGCAGCAACATCGGGGCCAGGGAGTATCTCAGCTGAGCTGGGTGGCAGGCAGCCTCACCCTCAGGCCGTCCATCAAGAATGATTCCCTTCCGCAAGATTTCTGCCTCCGACTGGACACCGCCACTTCTTTCCCCCCACCTGCTCTGTGCTGCCAAGGGTCGATCACTGTGACTCACACCTGCACTCAAGTTGTAGTCCTTGGATGCCCAGCTCTGAGACAGAATTGAAAAAAGAAATTTCCTAGGAATGGACACAGAAACTCTTCATCTTGGGAGAAAGAAGGGACTTGGAAAATCTTTTAGAAAGGGGTGCTTGCCCATCCTCTAGTCTATAGCTGTGTGCTGCTGTGGGGAGGGAAGACAGGGCCTGGGGCCCAGGTCTCACCCCTCCACTGGGTAATGATGTGAAGACAGGCAGTATCTGGTGGCATGGGTAGGATAAAGCTATCTTAAAAAGGTTCTAGTTATGAATTAATGAGATGATAAAATAAAAGCTATAAAACACTATAGATCCATAATTTAGTATTTATACTGAAAAAAAAAAAGAAATAAAAGCTATATTTTGGGTTCTCGGGGATTCTGAACTCAAGTTTTGACTATGTCCTCTGTAGACCAGGGGCTTGCTGTGGCATTTGCAGTCATGTGTTCTGTAGCATGTGGAAGGTGCACCAGGTCACCTTTCCATGGACCAAATTTAACCTTATACTCCTCCCCCTTTTTTCACTCCCTCTCATGCTGGATCCACAAAAGATAAGATTTCTAATGTGGAAGAACATTCTAGGATTTCTAACAGTGAGGAATCAGCTATTAGCCCCCAACAAACCCAGAGAGTCCGGAAATAAGGATTATATCTACATTTTCATATGCTGGGAAAGGGGGCGGGGGTCTGTGACTGAATATCACTGATAAAAACATGATAACTGAGTCTCATTACAGCCAAAGACAAGTCTCATATTTTAGCATTTTTATTAAAGCTTTTTAAATTACTGAGTGTCTGGTATATTCAATACCAGCCTAAGTGATTTATATTAGTCTATCCCTAGATACTCTATCTAATAAATAACTTGGCAATCTCCTAACCCATAAATATCCCTGGCTCCAGCAAAAAGCAATTAAAGCATGTTGAAAATAAAAGGCTTCCCAGTATTGCAAGCTGCAATGGCTTTGGACGCCTCCAATGGGGTAATTCGCACCGTTTACCGAGGAGGGGTTGGGTCTCACTACTCACCACCTGCCCACCAAGAACTGACGCTCTTGCTCCCTTGAGAAACGAGATACATACAAAACTAGCTTTTAACATGCCACAAGGTTGCAGGGAATTTGCCATGGAAAATATTATTCCCAGCAACAAGTGTTCTATAATATTTTAGACAGCTCAGGCTAAAATTATTGTACAAAAGCTTTTTGGAAAGCAGTTGTGCCAAAAATGTTCAAAACACATTAAGTATAGAACCAGCCGACTAAAAAGTTATTAGAGGCTCCAGTGTCACTAGCCCAGAAAATATTTCAGGTTAATAAAGTTCAACCAGCAATGCCAGGTAAAAAGCCATTGATATTTATGATAGTGGCTTCAAGTTCAGCACTTTCAGCTGCAAAAGAAGGCCACTTTCCCTGAAAATCCTCTTCTCTGGCCTTCCCTGAAACTCCAGGGGTGTGTGAAGGAGGAAAAGCTGGGTCCTCACTTCTCACCTCTATAAATCAGTGTCCTCTGCCCTGCATGCACAGCGCCAGCACCCGGCAGGAGAGGAAAGAGTCGCACATCCACATTTCCCGTTGTACTCAGAGGAACTGAGAGGCATGTTGCCTTGAGTGGGAAAGGATTGCTCCAGTCCAGATTTTATAGGGATTCTCCAAATCACAATCCCAATGAGCCCATGACACACTCATCATAAATTCCCAAGTCTTACAGCCTTTAAATCATTTTAATTTGATTCATTTTCTAATAATACTTCCATTTGTTTTATTAAACACTGTCTATTTTTATGTACTTCACTTCCCAGATAATTGTCACATATATATTATTGGGGGAGGAGAACAGTTGCTTTTTATAATTTCATAGGAGCCTAGTAACCCACTGTGTACAAGTTTTATAGCTCCAGGGTACATGAAGGAGGTATCCAGATGGTAGGCGGTAGTAATGTCACTACGCTTGAACTTGATTATGGGGCTGTGAGGTGGGGAAGATTTGGAAAGAAAATGTGTTTTTTCTCATTTAGGGGAGACAAGGGCAATGTATGTAACCTTAACGATTGTACCCCCATAATATTCTGAAATAAAAAATAAATAAATAAATAAAAAGAATAACTGAGCTTTACTTCCATAGCCAGCTGTCAGAAGATCTGGGTAATACAGTAATGAGTCAAATGGAGAACACTTATTTTTGCATAGAGCAATGTACTTCTTTTCCTGTAAACAAGAGGTGTTCAGCATTCCCCAGGATTCTGCAAGCTACATAATATCTTGTTTTCAAATTATTTAATTTAATTTTTTGAAAAGTTGACACATTGACATAATTCAAATGCCAAACTACTTTAAGATTATGCACAGGAAAATTGTTCTTCCAATCTTTCCCTCTACATTCTTTTATTCTTACTGATTTCTATAACTTATTTGGATTTTGTTTTTCTATCCAATATTTATTTATGTAAAACAAGCAAAAAAGAAAATATGATATTATTACCCTTCCCAATACAAAAGGTAGCAAAGTATATATACTGCTGTTTCCATGTTTATAGAAACATACCTTACACATTTTAAGGTCTGCATAGTATTCCTTTACATAAATGTTTCATAGTTTATCTAACTAGAGTCCTATCCACAGACGTGCGAGTTCATTTCAGTTTCAATATTTTGCTATGGAGGTGCCACACAAGACGCATGAAAGTGTATGTGTAGAACAAAGTCCTATAATAAGTACTGGTTTAAAGTATAAATGCATCTGTACTTTTAACAGTTGTTGATAGATTTCTTTCTATGAGGGTTTTACCATCTTTCACATCCACTAATGATCAATGAGCAAACTGTTTTCCCAAAAGTCTTGTCAGCAGCATACATTACTAAACTTTTGAATTTTTGCCAATTTGATAAATGAAAAATGATATATTTTTTTTTTTAGGCAGAGTCTCGATCTGTTGCCCCAACCATAGTGCAGTGCTGTCATCATATCTCACTGTAACCTCGCACTCCTGGGCTAAACCTCTTGCCTCAGCCTCCCAAGTAGCTGGGACCATAGGCTTGCACCACCATATCTGGCTAATTTTTCTATATTTTGTCGAGACAGCGTCTTGCTCTTGCTCAGGCTGGTCTCAAACTCCTGACCTCAAGCAATCCTCCTGCTTCAGTCTCCCAGAGTGCTAGGATTACAGGTGTGAGCCGCTGAGCTCAGCCTTCCATATAGTTTCTATTCCATCATCTCACATGTGTAAGGGTGATTTCCACAGTTTTCTGTGGACCCCCTGTTCCAATGTCCCTTGCCTGGGGGTGTCCTGGTGGGAATTTGTGCAGGTTCTTGGGTTTCTCATCATCTTTTTAATAAAATAATCTTTCTACATATAGTTAGAGCTAATTTACTGTGTTGATTGGAGCTCAGCCTCTGGAGATAGAGCGCCGGGCCTGTTCGCTGGCTCTACCATCTATTTCCGGCGAGTTTCGTAACTGATTTGTACCTCAATGTTTTCATCTATAAAATAAGCATACGCTTAGTACCTAAAGGATGGGGTTGTTGTGAGGATTGAGTCGCACATATAAAGCAGTTAGAACAGTGGGAGTCATGCAGCCAGACGTCACTGGTCCCACACCCCCCCACTGCGCATGTACTCGCCCATGTCCACGCCCACACTCGGCAGAGGAAAGGCTCCGCCGTCCCGCCTTCCACTGCCACCAACAAAGAAGAGTCATTTCCAGAGTCAGGCTAGTGATTAGTCTCTCTGCAACCAGACATATCTGTGGACTGGCACTTCTCATAAACGTGGGTGCAAACATAAAGGCCACTTTAAGCAAATGTCACCAGAGAAAACGTCAAAGGCTCTCAGGACACGGCAAGATGACAAAGGCAAAAGCCATGATTGGCACATACTCAGTGGGACAGCAGGTCTTCTATTTGAGCTAAAATTGATGAAGTACATTCTTTTGTCTTTGGAAAGTGCAGGAGAAGAACTATTAAACTTTAACTGGAGGAGATGTGGTAATTAAAGGTAGAAAAGGGTGGATTGGGCAGGAAATGCCTTTGCCCCAGGGCACGAATTGTTTCCCTAACTGCTCATCTGTCTACCAACCGAGACTGAAGAGGGTGGGATGAGTTAAGAGTAAGCGGCCTGTAGGCATCTTAGAGACAGAGAAGAGGAGGTGTCCTGTGCTCCGGGAGCCTCCATGGGGTTTTAGGCATGTCAAAGTCCTAAGGAGAGAGGATGGCCAAGACCAGAGATTCTCACAAAGGGCAGAGGCACAAAGTCTGGGAACATGGACAGCAAGACTCCAAATCCAACAGAGAGGGTGGTGTGCTCCTTCTAGAGAATGTAAAAATCTGTGTCCAAGAGTAATGGCAAGGCCTTCATCAGATTTATTCTCTTGGGAAAAGGTCGGTTTGCTAACACATCATCCATTTTATTGGAAAGTGTGTTTTTTTTAAATCCCTAAATTAGTTATCTCATAACTTTCTTGAAGTGGGTACGTTAAAACTTCCACGAAGAAAGTTGTCGAATACTTATCATCACTCGTCACGGGGCACCACGTTTAGCTGCTGAGCGCACGCCGCATGGCACTGGAGACAGTGTCAGGCACTGTGCAGTGGGGGAAGCAGAGGAGGGAGCCCCAGCGGAGCTCTCCAACCATGGGTGATTAATTCCAATGGGATTTGTTTCTCCTAGGGGTGTAAAAATGAGAGCTTAGACCTGGAACCTGCTGTGGCACTTCTCAAGGTGATAAAACTCATTACAGTTAGACACTGCTACGGAAAATGCCAGAAGCAGAACCACAGAGCATTCGTGGGGGTGATTCAGAGCGAAGAGAGCTGGGACTTGCAAATGGACTGTGCGGTGCCTATAGAGACTCAGACGATGATCCTGTCTTTCCCTTGCCGGCCCTGGCCAAGTCAGCAGCCAGGCTTGCCTGGGGAGCGCACAGGGGCTGGGAAAGGGGCAGAAGGGCACGTGGAATAATCAGAATAGGCAAACCAGAAGAAGAAGACAGCAAGCTCTAAGGAAGCGGGACAGAAAAGAAAGTGGGTATTTCGAAGAATGTGTTCTAGCTTAGAAGTAGGTATAGAATTCCTGCCTCCTCCCCTGCCTCCCCACCCACATCTACCTGCTCCAAAAATAAGGAGAATGGAAATAATAGGGCCCCTTGTGGCCCTGGGAAGACATAGCCAGGGCAGGGGTGTCACTCTCCACCCACCCCCCACAACTCCCTTGCTCGTCTGCCCATTGAGTGGAACTTAAATGCTAGGTAAGACAACAAACAGGTAGCCAAATCAAGTATCAAATAAAAATATTTATGCAATGGCAAGAGAGTGGAACCAGCAAAGAATAAACTCTCCTCTACCCAATTCCCTTAAAATAGTAAAAAGTCGAGCATTCTCCAGGGATTTGCTGGTTTGAGAGGGATACCTAACTCCCAAAGAACAAAATGATCTACTTTGAGGCTCGGATCATGTTGAACTGAACCTGAAATCCTTCAGCAGGTGTATCTCTTATCTATAACACATCACTGCCTCTTTTTCTTCCATTTTACCTCTCCGTATTCAACCCTCTGCCTCATGTAATGCCTAATGTAATTGGAATACAAACATATTATTAAATGTATGTAGATTTACTCGGCGGGATGATACCACCCCCAGCACCCATGAACTGGATTAATAAATGCCACACACAGTGGCTGAAATAATATAAATGCAAACTCACTTTACACACACATAATGGCTCCCAGAACAAGGTAGGACCTGAAACTAACCTAATCTATGATATGATCACTTCTAAGTAAAGGCTGCATCAATCATTCAGAAGGTGATAAGTCCAGAAGCACAGAGAACGCCTCCAGCAGAGCAAGGGGTGGTTGGCATCCAATTCTGCCCCTGCTGTAGATGCCACCTGGGCAGCAGGTGTGGTTCATTTACAAATTAATAAAGTGGCTTTGAATTCTATGTTTGTTTCCTGGCAGATACTTCTTGTGAGCCTCCCAGGGAGTCCAGCTGTCCTCACTGCAGCACAAAATGAGGTTTCTGGGCCTTCAGAAGCAAGGGCCACATCAGGAACTCGGGGCCTACCTAAGAAGCTGTCTCTGTGCCCCAGTGTGACTGGTCAGCCAGCTGGTGTTCACTAGAATTAGGAAGAAGGGTAGCGGGGGACAACTGTCTCTGTCTGTGCTTTCCATAATTCTGACCTTGGTTTTTCTGGGTTTTCCTCTAAGTCCAGGCTCCCTTCTCTATAGCTTCAGAGCAGTGGTTCTCATACTAGAATTGCATCCAAGCCAATGGCGAGGCTTGTGAACACAGCCTGCAAGTCCCCTTCCTTGGTTTCTAATTCAGCAGGTCTTGGGTAGAGCCTGCTTTTTTGGGAACTACACTTAGAGACCACTTTATTTAAAAATAAAAATGGAGTACCACAACATGCCCTTGTTAAAATTGGTGAGATGTTAATTACGTGGGACTCCTCCTTCTCTCAGATGAGAGACTTTGCCACTTCCGGAGGAAATAGGATGCCAAAAAGTGAAAATGTTCCTCCTTTAGCAAGTCTATCCCTCTTTTCCTTCTCCAATATTCCCTATTTTTATCTGTAAGTTGGTACTGACTGAGCAGCAACTTCATTCACTTGTCACTTTTTTCCTAAAACAAGAAAGTTTTGTTTTTTTTCTTTTTTAAGTACCCCGAATGCAATAAACAATGCTATCACCCAACCTATGTGTTTAGCTCTTGGAGACATACGGAGGTAGACTTCAGCATTCTCAAGCTTATAGACGTAGCTATTGTTCCCTGTGTTTAGAACATATTTATCTACTTTTTCTCCACTTAGAGAACTCCTACTCATTCTATTAAACCTTTCTTAGATATCATGTCCTCTCTAAAGCTTTCCTGGATCCTTTCTAACCAAACTGAATTAAACACTCTATTCTACTTTCCTACCCTGTGCTTTCTTCCATTCATGCACTTCAGAGCATGAATTCAACTTAGGGCCTTTACCTATCCGACAGCCCTGATAAGTGGGCAGCCTCTGTTTGTCCCCCCTAATGGATGACAGCCACTCACGGGCACTGTTTATAATCCCAGGTGTCAGGCACAGCATCCTCACTTGACAGACATAGAATCATTTTTGTGGATCTGAATGGAGTGGTAGACTTAGAATCATGCAGAAAACAAAGATACTGATTTAATAGGCTTGGTTATTTGCCTTTCCTTGGAGACAGTCATTTATCCCTAAGTCAGTGTGGACAAAAGATTAGAAGTAAGAAAGGGAAAGAGCTCCATAAGCCACTGTACTGACATGTGACACTCACAGGAAAGAATGCAGCAGACTCACCAGGAAAAAGAGCTCAAAAAAGTGGGGCCATGGAAGGGGGTAGCTGGGTGGCATCTCTGTGCGGCAGAGAAATATAATTAATTTCTGTTTAAAATGTGATGAGAAGCCGGGCGCGGTGGCTCACGTCTGTAATCCTAGCACTCTGGGAGGCCGAGGCGGGTGGATAGCTCAAGGTCAGGAGTTCGAAACCAGCCTGACCAAGAGCGAGACCCCGTCTCTAAAAAAAAAAAAAAAAAAAAAAAAAAAAAATGTGATGAGAAGCAGGAAAGATATGGTTAAATTATAATCAGGTATTCTAGGCAGAGATGCTTATAGCATACTTTTAACAAAACATATATAGTCTAAAATTTAGAGGAAGTTTGAATGTTTAGAAAGGAAGATTCAGTTATCTAGAAGATTCACTCATTTGGAACATCTCATTATCTGATAATGCGGGATGAATAATGCATTCCTGTACATTTTCTCTGGATTCCCCCATATTCTCTCTTCCCAAACTCTCTGCCAATCTGACTTCACAGATGAAAGTGCCTGCAGATGAATTGGATCTACTGTGTTTGGTTTTGAATTCAAAATGAGAAGAGAAAAGATACTAATTTGGAAAGCACCATTCAATGCCTCCTTCCATCCTCTCCCCAATTCTGTAGTCCACCATCCTTGCTGGAGCCCCCAGGGCAACAGAGAGCTGGCCTGTGGGAAGCCGGCCCTCCGTGACCCGTCTGGGAGGTGCTGGAGCTTCCTGGGGCCTGCAGATGTTCCGACAAAGGCGAACACACTGAGACCTGGAATTCAGATGATTACACTTGAGGATGCAGCTGCTCCCTCCCCAACTCCGACTGACAAACTATCAGCCAAATTCCGACTTCCTTGATTCCAAGTCAGACTGCTAGTTCCACAGCCATCAAACCGTGTTTATAAAGTTTATCAGGTTTTCATTTGAGCACAACTCTAGGCCAAAGCTACAAAATCTTTTGTTGGATCCCACTTCGCCCTAAAGGCCTCAGACCCTGGCACGAGCCTGGGATTTGCTCTTCAACACTGTGTCAAATCGAAGTCTTTCAGGGACAGAACCAGGCCCACAGCAGACGGGAAATGAACCGTTTCCAGCAGGGATTGCCAAAGGAGTCAGAAGCCAGCTCACTCCTGAGCACCAGGGACACACTCATAAAGGTTCCCTTTACCAGGAGAAGATCAGGGACTGATCGGAGAAGAGATGACCTGGCTGATGACAGCGGGGTCTACAGTTCAGTTCTGCCAGGTGTCATCCCACCTGTTGGGGCGTCTTGGCTGGTGGGGTCTGCTCTCTACTCTGCCAGGCTGGAGTTGTCACTCTCACACTGAAGTCTGTAATTCAGTAGACTTTCCAAATATCCTGAGCCATAGATAGCATAGGAGTTTGCCTAATAAAAAGAAGGACCCTATGAAGTCTCTTTCCATGTACGTATATTACTAAGTCACAGAGCTTCTCTTTGATTATAAATGGTTTCCACTAAAAATATAAAGTGAATAAAAGCCATAAAAGAAAGAGGATGTGGGATAAAATATTCTTTTTGTCCATCTAAGCTCTACAGTTATGTAGACCTAGAGTGGAGATGGAAGATTTCTATTTTGGGAGTTATTTGTGGCCACTTGGGTTGTGCCTAAGGAGACAGGTCCTTCAGGATGTGCTCTTGGTGAGTCCATATGTGTCACATTGTCCGTGGGAACATGGTAGAGCATTCAGATATTGAGACCAGCTTGACCCATTTGTGAGAACAGGAGATGGACCCTGGAACTGCAAGGAAAAATCATGTTTGATAAATCTGCTACCTTTCTTTGAGAGAAAAACGTAATTTTTTTTCCATTAGGGACAACTAGCCAATCTAAATTAACTTAGATTTGTCTTTGGAGATGGTTCAATTTCCAGAGAAGCTTGTAAAACTCTCTTGGCTGACAAATCCGCAAGTTTGAATAAGGGAAGGGAAGGATGGAGGTGCATACACTTCTAAGGTCATGAGTAAGCATTCCCTTCTCATCCATTCTGGTCACACGAGTAATCAGAATTCTGGGCCCGTGTAAGCACCGGTCTGAAAAAATAATGGTTTTTATGATCTTCTTAACATGAACTCTGTATCTGTGTGTAAGGTTACATACTAGAGCCTGTGAGGTAAGATAAGCAGAGATGGTCTCTTTACACAGGGAATATAAAACACATTAAAGGACTACATAAAAATGTTTCTTGTTTTAATAAAAATTATAGTTGTTATGAATACAGGAACCAGAACATATTAATTCTAAAGTGGACTTAAGATCACTTACAAGAAACACAGGTTTTATTTAATTTTTCTCCTGGGATTGCAACCCTACCCAAAGATTTCAAGAGCATTGAGAACATTTTGGGCACTTGCTTCGAATTACGGAATCATAAAATTTTAGAGCTGAAAGAGACATTAGAAATTGCCTCCAATTCGGTCTTCTCATCCTAGGATTGAGGAAATCAGGGTCCAGAGAAAGGGCACTTGCCCAAGGTCACACAACCAGGAGTGTGTGTGGAATCTAATCTCAACTACCTTCTGGAAGCTGAACAGAAACTTATAACTTTCCTAGGAATGTAGGAAAGGGAGATGGCTCAATGCAAAACATACAGGAAGTTCACAAACATACATTTCTGCTGCCCTTGGAAGAAAGCAGGAGACACTGCCCCTTTTTCTTTCCATTAACATCCACCCTCCATTCGCCTGGGGTCCACTGCAACCTTTGTGATATTGTCACTAATTATACTGTCCATTTCCTTTTCAAAGCTACTCTTGATATGAAATTTACCTGCACGAAGGATTGCAGAAAAGGAAGCTCCTAGGTTAATATTAAGCTCCACTTTGTCCTAAACTACCCTGAATTTGGAACTTTACTCACTTGGAACCCATGAGGAGGAGAGTTCTGACCCTTTCTCACAAAACATGTGTGTACTTAGGTCTCAGTGCTCCCCTGGCTGAAAATGAGTTCCTGATTTTGCGTGTGAAATTGATTTTATGGAACAGGATATCACACACCAAAACAATCTTATTCTCATCCTACTTGACTGGGCATCTACGAAAAGAATGGAGATGAAATAATAATACAATAACAACACCATTTTTTAACCTCTTTTATTGCCTTTGCAACTGTTGTTATTAAATACGACTCTCCAGGAAGTTCTGGATTGCATCTGTGGGAGCTGGAAACCAATTTAGATTCTGCACACAGAGGCTGGGGTTGGCAACGGTGGATTCCAAGTGCTTTCCCCTCAATCATGGAGGGAGACGGAGGTATCACTTCCTTAAGAAATAAGCTAAAGCAGTATCTACATAAGCTAAGTTAAGCAGAATTAGGATTTTAGGACTCTTGGTTTTCTTTCTTCCTTTATTAACCCTGGAGTTTGAAAGAGAAAAGACTCACTCTGCTCATGAAGCCTTGTCACAGGATGTTGTCTGTGGCTCCCAAGTCCCCTGCTCTGAAGAAGGGGGGTGCTTACGGTCACCTGGGCTCCTGTTATGTCTTTGGTGGGCTTGACAATTAGGGGAAGTGCCTCCCATGCCCATTTCAATCTACATCCTTTCCTTGACCAATAATCCAATTCAAAGCTCAACTCTTCAAGGAAACCTTTCTTAGTTAACCTTACCTGATCCATGGCCTTCAGTAAACTGTGTCTTTATTTACAAAGACTTATATTTTAGGCCCTGGGTCAGGCACTGAACTCATCGAGACAAATGAGGATCAAGTCCTGCATTGCATTATTTGTAAAAGGATAAGGAGGTGAGCACACACAGTGTGATGAGCGCAATAGCAGAAGTGTGATGTGTACCAGGAGAGTCAGGAATGGCTTCATGGAAGAGGTGACACTGTGCCTTCTGTAGAGGTATTTATAGATCATTTATTATTTTAAAATTTCCATTCATTCCTCTATTGAAAAAAATGATCTTTCTGTTGGGTGGAACAAATTGAACAAAAAGGAAAGCACACGCACACAGAATATTATTTAGACCCTACTATGTGTAGGGCATGCAAATAGATAAAAGAGATTCAGTGAGGAGAGGCCACTACCTGCCCCCTACTTACCTAGTATGTCCCCACTTATTTGAGTATTTTCCTTCCATTTCTATATTTAAACTCTCTTTGTCTTTTCATACCCTTCTCTATATTTTACCCTTCTCCATGAAAGCTTTGGTGACTGTTCTGGCCTACATTTCTTTCTCTGATCATTTCTCTGATGATCCAAAAAAAAAAAATCATTTCTCTGATTTTTTTAAAGATGAATATCAAGCCAGTAACAACAACAACAACAACAACAACAAAACAACAAGGATATTAATAACAACATAAAATTGACCTTTGTGAGATACAAGTCTATTATATGAACCATCCTGTTTGATTTTCATATTCTCATACTATCTCTTTTCTGGTATACTTCTCATTTTACAGACTAAAAAATGCAAATATGTATAATGGGATATATAAAAATCTAACCGTAAGTGATTGTTGTAAGTCATACTGAGGTGACTCAGCCAGAAACCAAAGTCCTGTTTGTACATTCCTAACCTATTCTTTTTCATGATCCTGGTGCATCATTGCCTAATTGTTGAATGTTCTGTCTCTCCAACCAGAACCCTGATTTCTTTGTGAATGACATAGGTGAAGACAACCACTTAGACTTGTGCTGTTATTCCACCCACACGTCCAACTCGCGGTTGGTCCCAAGCAAGTGCTCACTTAATACTTGGAACTGTTTCATGGGGAATTGCCAATTCAGTTTCAACAGATGATCCACGTAATGATGACTTTCATTGTATTTTGTATGGAAGTGAGAGATCGAAAGACAGAACTGAAAAGACAAGAGAAAAGAGGAGAGAGAAAAGGGGTAGAGAGGAAAAAATTAGAGGGAAGGAGAAGGAAGAAGGGGAGAGGAAGATGGAGAGAGAAGAAACAGGGAGTGAGGAGAGAGCAGCATTCTCTGTCTCCCACGGCCACATCCATCCTGGGCCCTTAAAGGAAGCAGGTCTGCAGAAAACCAAGCAAGTGCTGCAAGGTTATGGGTAATAATTGATGTTTTTGTGGGGCAAAAAGGAAAAGGAGGGGTTGAAGATGAAAGAAGTCAAGAGGGAGATGGAAAAGTTTTCAGGGTCACAGGATACATTTATCAGAAGCTTTTAAAGAAGTGTTTAAGAGCAGCTAAGCTGTTGCTATGGAAATAGGTAAAAGCTAATCCATTATCTGCAACCTCTGGATGCCACCAGCTAGCCGCTGGGGGGCATTCTGGTTTTTATTAGTATATCTTTTCCTTTTCGCTCTTTTATTTTTTTCCTTACCCAAACACATCACTGGAATTATGAGAAACAAATTAATAAAAGCTGAATGAAAGGGAACTCGAGTCCTTCAGAGATTATATTAACACATGAGGGAATCTTCACCCCATGTGTCAACTCGTAAAGAGAGAGGAGATTATTTCGAGAAGATAAGACGAAAAGAAAACAACAATATAAGACCACCTGGAGGGATAAATGTCCTGTTCCTCCCAGTGCCACTCTTGTCCTTGGCTGCATCTCTGAAGTTTGTGCTGAAACCCATAGAAGGCAGCGCATGCCTCCTGGTTTTAAAGCCAGACTGTGACCCTTGATTGGAGCCATTTAAGAGGCTTTGAAGCTTCAGGAAAGAATTGGCAGAAGCCATTTTACGAGTATCCCTCACTTCACATAAAAGCTATGATTTGGCTGTAGGCTTACTCTATGTGAGTGAAAAATTTATATGAAGTTAGTGTCATATCCCACAAATATACATGTATGAAATACAGATTTTAATAAATTGATATTTTATATGTGCATATTTGTAGGAAATGATAAGATGCCAAGACCAATACTATTATTATTCCACAACCTTTCCTCCCACACTCTCCTGTGTCTCCACCATTTCCTAGGTAATAGAAATCTCTATCATGTTTGGGGTCAGTGATGGTGACCCTACACAGACAACTTTTGGAACTTGGTTACCTTTTTCCATTTGCCTAGAAAGTTGCTGGTCTCACAGTTATATCAAAGTCTTAGTAATGTCAAAAATAAAAATCTATTATATTTTTCTACCCTGATAACTAATCATTCATTTCCATCCCTAACTTTCTCAAATCTGAAACCTGAAACCAGTCTTCTCCTGACTTCTCAACTCCAACACCCGAAAGGTCACTAGATCTTGGCAATATCCATGCTCTAAAATGACTTGCAACTCTCCGTTGCTCTTCATCGTCACTCCCACGAGCTTACTTGGGGCTCTTACCCTTTCTTCCATGAACTACCCCAACTACCTCCTAACTGGTTTTCCTGCCTCAGGATTCCTCTATTCCATCTTCCACATTATTGAGAGAGATGATGAAACTCTTCACTGTCCAGCCCTCCCTGTCTCCATTGACTCACCAGCTGCTCTTCCTTGCATGTGCCCTGGATCCCAGTTTGTCTGCCCTCCCCTCTAGGTAAGAGCTCCTTGATGACAAGGTCTTTTCAGGACCTGGGCCAGTGCCTGGAAAAACAGGTACTTAATAAATGTTTGCCAGTAGCAGGGATTCAGTGGCTCACTCTGTTGATGGATCATATGGCTGGTGCTCCAATCCACTGTGAAAATTATTCAAGTCCAGGGGTTCACTGTAAAATGAATTCATGCCTTACTTAATCAGTTCTGTGAATTTAAATTCTGAATCATGAGCTCACTTAGAAAGAGACATAACTGCTAAACGGCACGTGTAACTCAGGGGACAGTGACAGCATGGGTGAGCAGGGCTGTGGGCAGCCACGTAAATGTATTGACATTAACATTTAAACCAAATTATGATCCATTTTGTAGCGAGTTTACCTTTCCGATTGAAATATCTGGGCTGCGGAGCTACTAACCTCGTGCCTATCCATCCACATTCTCAGCAATTATTTGTCAGAAACAGAGTTACAAAAGGGTCATACTTGGATTAGACAAAACCGAAAGCTTCCAGGGTTAAAGAGAATTCTCAGAGGAGTTTGCAGTAAATTTCCTTTCTACCCAATCATGCATGAACTGAAAGCACTGACTTGGTAGATTCAGAGAATACATTTGGGTTATAATATGTGTTCTCGTTTGAGAACAGATGATTAGCACTCCAAAATAAGGGCCTGGCAACACAGGTCCCTCAAAAATTAAAGAACTGAAGCACTAGAAATTGATGTTTTCAGGGCAAGGTCTGTAATTACTTAAAGCTTCTAGAAAATGATGAGTTTAGAAAGTAGAGGCACATAGATTTTCTGTAAAATCTATTTACAGATTTGGAAACGAGGGCTCTCAGAAAAAAAGAAAAGTCTAGTGGTAAAAAATCAGGGGAGTCATTTTGTTGGAGTTTGGGTGGCTTCAAAGAATGTGGCTCTTGACATTTTTATGACTAAGAGGGCATCTGGAAACCAAATTGAAGAACCATTCTTCTTACTAGTCCAGAACAACTAAAACAAGCTCTGGTTAGAATCGGAAAATGGAACTGAAATTGATGGTAAAAACCAGAACTGCATTCCCATACTATCTGATTTATGTATGGGTTACATCTCAAGATTCTCTTGCCTATTTAATAGCCCAGTTTGCTCAAGGACATAATAAGCGAGAAATAATGAGGACCATGAGGAGGGAAACTACGATCTACTAAGCAGAAAGTTTTAATGTCAGTGAGTCCCAGCAGGAAGTCATCCAAGCAGAAGGGATGTTGTCTGGGCGCCCTTTTGGTTGGGGCGGGGGCTGTGTTTCATCACAGGGCTAATGACTTGACTTAGGCTGAGCAAACATAAACTAATTGGCTAATGTTAAAAGAGGAAACAGACAAAGCTCAAATACCACCAGCGATGTCTCCAGACACTGGAGATGCCTTCTGGAGTCTCTAAACACACACTGAGCTCAGCAAGTGGAGACGAGGTCAGTGAGAAACTAATGGGCAAGATCACTCCATGCACCATGTTCTGGGCTGTGTTCACTTTGCTGCTTTCGGCAACATACAGAAAGTGCCTGTCTATCCTCCTCAGTGGCAAACAGCCCTTCTTTTATTGGCCATAACGGATTTTTTTTCTCTATTTATTAAGATAAAAATGCTTATGCACATTATTACTTTAAGTCATTGTTAACACTCCTCTGAGATACATTTATGACCCTCATCTTTGAGGTGAGGCTTATGCAGCCAGTCAATAGCAAATTTAGGATTTGAAGCCAGGGAGTTTGACCTCAACGCCAGTGCTCATTAGCACTCTGTTACGCTGTGGGACAACACAATGTTGTCACTCTTTACACTTAGAGTATAAAGAATCTGTGTTAAATTTGCATCTGCAAATGAGAATAGTGGAGGGGTGTGTGTATGTGTGTGTTTGGGTGCCATACCCTTTCCCCACGGTCTCTGTGTCACTTGCAGTTAACTTTTTCAAAATTCACCTCCCCTTGGGGAGAAACAGCTTAATAGGCACAGGGTTTTTCATTGGTTTAATGGAAATGTTTTGCAACTAGGTAGAGGTGGTAGTTGCACAATATTGTGAATGTACTAAATGCACTGAATTGTTCGCTTTAAAATGGTTAATTTTATGTTATGTGAAGTTTACCTCAATAAACTATTTCTTAAAAATTCACCTTCTCCAAAGTCCTTTAATAATGAGACTCATTTGTTTGAGGAATTTTCCTCTCAGCACTCACTCACCCTCTGAGAAGGGAATCTGCAGAAGCCATTTTTACAAGTTTATTTTAAAGCACTGAAGTACCGTCGTCAGCTTTTGCATTAGGATAAAACTTTGTGGCGGAGGTGGAGGAGATGTTGCAAGCTTTACCTTCATAATGCTGATTGTGCCCCAAATGCTGCTGCTTCCAGATAGCAAAGCACGAGGTGGGCAAGTCCAGGTTACCACACAGTGGTTGTCCTCTACCGTGTGAAGTGGGAGATTTATATGGTTGAATTCTTGAGGAACATCAACCCACCGGTTCCTTTTATGGATGAGAAAACTGTAGCTAAGGGATCTGAAGCAATTTGACCAAAATAACACAGAAAGTTGATGATGTTCCAGGTCACTGAAGCCAGCCCAATCTAGTCCTGGGCTCTCTTGACCTGATTACACTGGCTGTTGTGGCCCTTGGTTTTTGAACAATAAAGTCTCTAAGAGCCAAGATCCTTGCCCTCTCTTCCTTGACTCTCCAATGAAACAAAACTCCTCAAAGACACAGCTCTTGCTGACTTGGGACTTGAGAGTACCCAAAGACTATCAGTAGCATCTCAAACCCTGCTGGGAGACCAAATCCCATCTAAAACAGAGTTTGCTTTGATGTGACTTTGTAAGAGTGGACATGTTTAGGTGAGTCTTCCCAGATTGCCAGTTCTCTGCAAACAGAGAACAAATCTCTTATTCCTTCTGAATCTCTCTACAGTTTTTCCTAAGGTAGAAGGGCTCAGTAAATATTGTTCACTGACTGACTAGTGGAGATTGCCTTTTTGAGAGCACAGTATAAACTGATTACACCGAGGAAGTAATCCTGCTGTACCCCCTAAGGTTCTCTAATGAGTGTGACAGGCACTTAGAAAGTATGCTCCTGAAATGATGTGATGTGAAGGCATTCATTTGCACTCCTCCTAAGGGAGTTCTCCCCTGTGTGCATGCATTATGCATTCCACAGTGTTAGGGGAAAAAATAGCAATTCTGGACTCTGTGGTTGTGTTTTATATGCTGTGTTAAATATACTAGGAAAGCTTGGTAGGTTTCACAGTCCTGGTGACTGGACAAAATCATTGTGATGTAGTAGACAAAAATCATGTAAATCAGAGACAAAAGACTGATACTCCACTCCTGCTTCCTCCACTTCTTATTAAGAGGGTCCTGGGAATGCCACTTATCATTGTAGAACTTCTCTTTCCCCATCTGTGAAAAGGAAATAATAATAGCCAATCTCACCATGTAATGTTGTGATGAGAGTCGAACACGGAGATGCAAGTGAAAGTGCTTTGATAACTGTAAAATTCTTTTGTTATTAAATAATCATAACAGTACTTCCACAATCTGTTGGAACGTGAACACTTAAAAAGCAGAGATGGAAAGTATCACTTAGGTATCTACCACTAAACTTTTCTGCGTCATAGGAACCTCTGTAGGTTATCTTCTCCTCTACTTACAATATCCTACTCTAACCCATATATCCCCTTTTTCAATATGGTCAATATTTCCAAACCATTCATGCTCACACTCAATTTCTCAACTTTGGCCGTTGCCCTGATATGCACCTTTAATATCTGCTGGTGACTGCCCAGCAATTCCCACACCTGGACCAAGTTCTGGCTACTCACTAGTCTTGAGTGTTAATTTAGAAATCATGTATATTCAATTCTTCACCCAAATTTGACCCAACCATTAGCTCTTGCACGGCTCCACTGCATCGATGGGACCCGCAAGAACTAGCGTGCCCAAAGCCCATTAGCACATTCCCAGCTGCGCTGCATTCCTGCTCAGGCCCTCCTGTGGGCTTGGCTGTGTACCTGGCTTGACACTGATTCTTGCAACATAGAACTCTCTGGTGCCCCCAAACCACCCCAGTGGCTGTGATTGACATTTCCCATTGCACACCAACAGCTCTTTGCATTTAATTCTCTAGATACGTAGAAAACCAGTGTGCCTTCCACTTTTATTTCTTGATAACATTGCCTAGACACATTTAATCACTCCGTTTTTTAACATCTCTCATTTATCTCTGTCTGATTAACATATATTAAGTCCCCAATATTTATACAGCATGGTGCTAAGCACTGCAGGTGATATAATCTGATAGGGGAGAGATATAAAGATATATGTGAATAATTTGGAGAAATAAATGAAAAACCATTTTTGTTTGTTTGTTTAATCCTTTGGTGAAAAACTTGAGCCCACATTCAGAATATACCATTGCTAATGTATGATGAAGGAAGCTAGAGCTGTCTAATGTAAAGTTTGAAATTTGACTTAGTTTGTCTCTGTGAGATCAACATAGAGAGGGATGGTGTCTGGTTATTTATTTATTATAACCTCTATTCCCTCAGCAAAGCTCTTTTTATAGGTGTTATGCCTTGAGTCACCCCAATAGTTCATCAAGAGAGGCAGAAATCTAGAAAATGCTACTTGTTAATAGACTAATTCACTGGGTTAAAATGTTCCAAATTATTATAGAGCTCTAAGATATAGTCACTTGGAAATGTGTGAACTGTCACAAGTAAGTTATTCAATTTGCATCAACAATTTTTTCTTGAGAGACCACTTTGTTCCAGGCACTGTGATGGTATTGGGTGAGACAGCGGGGAGGGGGATAATCCACGCAAACTTTGTGTGCTGCTGGTGACACGCCATGCTGTGTATTCTACTGGTTGTGATGAGGTATTCTCATAGAGTTTGGAAACAGATGTTATGGAAGTAGAGTGGAGGGAAAACGAATCCATCTTAGAATGTCAGGGGGAAGACCTGGAAAGAAAGCTGTGTCAAAGTCGAGATGCACAAACAAGCAGATAGTAGAGGAGCGACGCTGCAGTAGTGATGAAGGGCATTAGATGAGTGGTGGTGGAGGATGTTGGATGAAGACAGAAGCTCAGGCACAGAGACAAGCATATACAGAACCCAGCAGGAAAAAGAACATGGAGCACACGGCAACAACATCAGTAGGGACTTTTTAAGGGATAAATAACTCCTGGAATAAGTTTAAGCAAAAAGGGGGAATTTTTAAATAAGGATATGGGTTGATATTATAGATCCAATGGCAGAAACAGTGGCCTCCAGAATGGAGTGGGGTCAGGGGCAAGAGTTCAGCAGGGACCCAGGCGGTCCCCTCAAACCCTCTCTTGCCTCTGCTCCTCAACACAGCATTCTTCTCTCCGCTGGTAAATCAGCTTTTACCATTTCCTAGTTCTCATGGTGAAAAGCTACCACTGCCAACACAACTGAGTTACCAGCGCTGTCACTGAAATCAGCTGAAATATATTTCAGCTCTGATTTCAAATTTTTCAAGCAAAGGGGTTATCAGCCCAACCCAGGTCAGGTGGTGCCAGTGTTCCCCTAACCTGTGATGCGGGGGTAAAGGCATATTGAACCAACGTGGCTCTTCCATTGTTTCTATTGTAAGCATGCTACAGGCTGGGGGCTTGGGGAACTTGTTACGAAGGTGGAAAACATAGTGTGTTGGAGAGACAATGAACTGGGTGGGTTTCCACTATGGGGAACTACAAATAGTTAAATATGGTTGCGATGTGTATCACACAGCTTATTAGATTGCTACAGGGGAGGCCGGGTCATCAGATGCCTTGAAAATTGTGTTTAAAATAATGAGTTTGTACTTGAGGGCAGTGAAAATCGTTTGGGATGGGAGTGAGAGTTGGGCGATGTTTTACTTTTGTTTATTTTAACGTTGGATTCAGAGGCAGATTCGATCTGGTGTATCCTATAGAAAGATGACTCGATGTAATTCAGAGGTTGGGTTGGAGGCAGTTGAGAAGCTTTTGTTTGAAATGACAGTCTTGGTAGCTAAGGCATTGGAAGCGGGCCTGGCATTGTACAGAACTGTGCATATTGTCTGACTTTGTTCATATATGTGCAATCCACAGACAAAAGCCTGGGCAAATGACAGCATGATTAAGAATTGTGGACGAGTGTAATTCAGCGGCTAATGTCACTAACAGAAATGGAACCATGGACAGAATAAAAAAGGGTCATT
This sequence comes from Cheirogaleus medius, assembly GCA_008086735.1. Taxonomy (NCBI): domain Eukaryota; kingdom Metazoa; phylum Chordata; class Mammalia; order Primates; family Cheirogaleidae; genus Cheirogaleus; species Cheirogaleus medius. Next base: position 3,065,288 of record VBSM01000639.1, on the reverse strand, counting down.
TCCTTTCTTCCTTCCTTTCTTAGTTTCTCCTCTCTCTTTCTCTCTCTCTCTCTGTCGATTAGTTAAGGGAAAAGCAAACTTTCTATTCAGCACGGAAAGATATTGCATAGGTGTGCAAATGCCAAGACATATAGATGGATTCCAAACCTAAAAGTAACAGCATTAATCAAATAATTTCACTGCCAGGAATTTACCCTAAGGAAATAATCAGTGACAAGTACAAAGTTCCTTATATAATTTTTTTTTTATTTGGTTGTTTATAGAAGGAAAAAAGAAAACCTAGAAGCAACCTATATTTCCTGTGTTTAGGGATTGGTTAAATGAATCATCTCCATAGGTGCTATACAGCTGTAGGAGGTGCATAGTATCACCCCAAAATGTATGTCTACCCCAGAACCTCAGTATGTGACCTTATTTGAAAGCAGGGTCTTTGCAGATGTAATCATACTGCATTAGGATAGGTCCTGAACCCATGACTTCTGTCCTTACAAGAAGAGGGTAATTTGGACACCAGCACCCAGAGAGGGAAGAATGTCATGTGACGACTGAGGCAGAGACTGCTGTGACACAACTGCAAGCCAAAAGATGACAAGGATTGCTGGCACTCTCCAGAAGCTATGAAGAGGCAAGGAAAGGTTATTTTCTAGAACCTTCAGAGAGAGAGAATAGCCCTGCCAACACCTTGATTTCAGACTTCTGGCCTTGAGAACTCGGAGAGGATATATTCCTCTTGTTTTACACAACCTAAATTTGTAGCGATTTGTTATGGCAGCTGCAGGAAACAAATACAGCAACCATTAAAATTTATTTATTAGAAAATTAGTAAGATATAAAAATTGTAGTTTCGTGAGAAATAAGATTACAGATTTTCATTCATAGCATAATGAATAAATAAATCTGACATGATGCATAAACATGTTTCATATTAAAAAATGTACAGCTATACTGAAAACCCAGAAGGAACACCCCTGTGGACCAAGAGTAGGAAACAGGCAAACACAGGGAGTGGATTCTGTGCGGCTCGCAGAAGCTCTCCCGGGACGCGGGTGGTTGTACCCATGCTTCCTGGGGGGTAGAATGGGATTCACGCAGGAGCATGGGCCTGCTCACGAGCTGGGCTGATATGGCTCCACCGGCCACTCGAGGAAGAGGCAGAGCATTTCGTGCAAGACCCAGGATCAGATGCGCCGCGGGTGGGGGAAAAACTGAGTGACATGCATGGTGACAACAGTTCCCCATACAGGACCTGAGAGGGCAGCGCGGAACCACAGAACCCACAGAACCACACAGGGGCACAATGAGGGGCTGACAGAAACCCCTGCAGGATGGAGAGGCTGGGGAAAAATGAACAGTTCAGAGGATACAACCGACATGACCAGAAGGCAGCGGAATAAAGAGACTGGAAATGTAAAGAAAAGCTTGAAGGCATAGCCGTATGGGCTGTACTGTGTCCTCCTCCCCAAATGCGTGTGCTTAAGTCCTAAACCACGGTACCTCAGAACCTGACTGTATTTGGAGATGGAGTGTTTAGAGAGGTGATCAAGGTTAAAATGAGTGCATTAGGATGTGACCTAGTCTAATATGCCTGGTGTCCTCATGGAAAAGAGGAAATCAGGACACATACCCACAGAGTATTTGGGAGTGAAATCATGTGGGATTTGTCGTTCCGTGTCTAGTTTATTTTTAATTTTTTGAGGAAACTCCATATTGTTTTCCATAGCAGCGGCACCATTTTGCATTCCTACCAATAATAAGCAAGGGTTTTAATTTCCCCACAACGTCACAAACACCATTATTATTTTATAATATTCATCTTGACAGATGTGAGGTGATATCTCATTGTGGTTTTAATTTGCATTTCCCTGCTGATTAGTGATGATGAACATTTTTTCATAGACCTGTTGGCCATTTGTAGGGTATCTTCAGAGAAATGTCTATTCACATCCTTAGCCTATTTTTAAATCATGTTTTTATTTCCTATGGTATTGAGTTGTATGGGATCCTTACATATTTTGGAGATTAACCCCTCATCAGATACATGATTTGCAAATATTTTCTCTCACTCCCTAGGTTGCCTTTTTATGCTGTTGTTTCCTTTTCTGTGCTTTTGAGTTTGATGTAGTCCCACTTGTTTATTTTGTTGTTGTTGTTGCCTGTGCTTTTGATATCATACCCATGAAATCTTTGCCAAGACCTATGTCATGAAGATTTTATCCTATACTTTCTTCTAGAAGATTACCAGTTTGAGGTCTTATATTTAAGTCTTTAATCCATTTTGAGTTGTTTTTAGTGTATTATCTAAGATAAGGACCCAATTTAATTCTTTTACATGTAGACATCCAGTTTTCCAAATATCACTGGTAGAAGAGACTTCTTCTCATTCTGTATTTTTTGCACCTTTGTCAAAGATCAATCAACCATATATGTGGGTTTGTTTTGGGGTTCTACGTTCTGTTCCATTGACATGTATGTCTTTTTAATGCCAATACCATACTGCTTTCATTACTATAGATTCATAATATATTTTGAAACCAAGAAGTGTGATGCCTCCCACTTTGTTCTTTCTCAGTATTGATTTGCGTATTCCTAGAATTTTGTGGTTCCACATGAATTATAGAATTATTTTTTTTATTTCCATAAAAAATGATTTGGGGATTTTGATAGAGATTGAATAAATCTGTAGATCACTTTAGGTAGTACAAGCATTTTAACAATATTATCTTCCAATCCACAAACATGGGGTATCTTTCCATTTGTTTGTGTCTTATTTAAGTCATCAATGTTTGTAGTTTTTCATATAAAATCTTTCACCTCCCTAGTTAAGTTTGTTTCCAAGTATTTTAATTTTTTGATGCTGTTGTAAGTGTGATTTATTTTAATTTCCTTTTAAAATAGTTTGTTCATAGTATATACAAACATGACTAATTTTTGTATGTTGATTTTGTATTCTGCAACTTTACCAAATTTATTATATTTTTTTGTTAAGGAGTCTTTGGGGTTTCTTATGTATAAGAACATGCCTTCTTCAAACAAGTATAATTCTGTGTCTTCCCTTCCAATTTGGAAACCTTTAATTTATTATTTTATCTTATCTAATTGCTCTGGTTTGACCTTCCAGGATTACATAGTGAGAGTGAACATCTTTGCCTTTTTCCTGATCTTACAGAAAAAGCTTTTAGTTTTTCATCATTGAGTTGGATGTCAGTTATAGGCTTTTCATAATAGCTTCTATTATCTTGATGAGTTTTCCTTCTATTCCTAGTTTGTTGAGAGTTTTTATCATGAAAGGGTTTTTAATTTGTCCAACACTTTTTATGCCTCTATTGAGATCATCATATGATTTTTACCCCTTATCTTATTGATGTGGTGTATCATATTAATTAATTTTCATATATTGCATTCCCAAGGATAAATTTCACTTGGTCATGGTGTATGATTCTTTTAGTGCGCTATTGGATTTGATTTGCTAGTATTTTGTTGAGGATTTTAGTACCTATATCATATAGGCCTGCGATTTCCTTTTGTTCTGGTGTCTTTCTCTGTTTTGATATTGGTGGAATGCTGACCTTATAGAATCAGTTTGAAAGTGTGCCTCCCTCTTAATTTTTCTAGAAGACTTTGAGAAGGATTGACTTTAATTCACTAAATGTTTGGTAGAATTCATCTGTGAAGCTATCTGGTGCAGGATTTTTCTTTGTTGGGAGGCATGATTTGGTTTGGATAGTTCATATGTTTCCAAAAATTTATGCATAGGTTATCCAATTTATTGGCATAATAGTTAATAGTTCATAGTAGTCTCTTATGTTCCTTTTTATTTTTATGGCATTGTAATGTTTCCTCTTTCATTTATGATTTTATTTATTTGAGACTTACCTCTTTTTTTCTTATGTAGTCTAGTTAAGGATTTGTTAATTTTCACTATCTTTTTTAAAAAAACCTCTCAGTTTTGTTGATTTTTTCTATTTTTTTGGTTTTCTTTTTAACTTTTCTATTTTGTATATTTCTACTTTAATCATTATGTCCTTTCTTTGCGTAACTAAACTTGGGCTTGATTTGTTGTTGTTGTTCTTCTTCTTTCTTTTTTTTTAACTCCTAGAAGTTTACAGTTAGGTTGTTTGAGAGCTTTCTTCTTATTTTAATGTATGTATTTATCACTATGAACTCCTTTTACTACTCTTGCTATATCCCACAAGTTTTTAGACAACGTATTTTTATTTTCATTTGTCTTGAGGTGTTACATAATTTCCTGTTTAACTCTTATCTTTCTTTGAAGTTTTCAGTTTTTCTTTTTTTTTTTTTTTTTTTTTTTTTTTTTTTTTTTTTTTTTTTTTTTTTTTTAGAGACGGGGTCTCGCTCTTGGTCAGGCTGGTTTCGAACTCCTGACCTTGAGCTATCCACTCGCCTCGGCCTCCCAGAGTGCTAGGATTACAGGCATGAGCCACCGCGCCCGGCCTCAGTTTTTCTTCTAATACTGATTTCTACTTCCATTCCATTGTGGTCAGAAAATATATTTAGTATTAATTTTTATATTATTAATTTTGTTGAGACTTATTTTGTAATCTAACATGTAATGTATCCTGGGAAAAGATCTGTATGCACTTCAGAAGAATCTATTTTCTGCTATTGTTGGATGGATGGAGTGTTCTAGGTTTCCATTAGTTTTATGTACTCTACAGTGTTGCTCAAGTCCTCTGTTTTATTACTGATCTTTTCCCAGGATGTTCTGTCCAGTATTGAAAGTGGAGAATCGAAATATCTTATTATTATATTGCAATTTGCCTATTTTTCTCTTCAGTTCTGTCAATATTTGCTTTGTATATTAGGTGTATAATATATATAAATATTTATAATTATTACATATTCCTGCTTGATTTTTTCTTTTATTCTTATGCGGTATTCTTCTTCTGACAGTTCTTTCTCTTCTGACAGTTTTGGACTGAAATTCTATTATGTCTGCTGTAAGTATAGCCACTTCTATTTTGTTTTAGCTATCATTCACCTGGACTACCATTTTCTATTCACTCATTTTCAGCTTATATGTCTTTAAATCTCAAATAAGTTTCTTGTAGGTGGCATATAGTTGGGTTGTTTTTAAAAATCCATTCAGCTACTATCTTTTGATTAGAGAATTTAAATCATGTACATTTAAAGCAATTATTGATAGTGAAGGATTTACTATTGCCATTTTGTTGGTTGTTTTCTTTCAGTATTATAGTTCTTTTGTCTGTCTTTTCTGGCTGTTTTTCTTTGTTTTGCTAATTTTTTTATATTTTTGTTCTTTCAATCCTTTCTGATTTTTATTTTCTGTAAGTTTCTCTCTCTGTCTGTCTATCTATCTATATATATATGCACACATACACACAGATACACACACACACACACACATATATATATATATATGTATATTTTGTGTGTGGTTACCTTGGGCTTACATGAGATATCTTATAGATATAATAGTCTAAGTGGATAACAGCTTAAGTTCAATCACATGCAAAAACTCTACACTTTAAACTCCCCTCCCCACTTCATGTTATTTTTGTCAAAATTTATATCTGTTCATATTATATATCTTTAAATATATATTTAATAATACTTATTTTTAATATTTTTGTCTTTTAGCTTTTATATTTGAATTAAAAGGGACTTACTGACCACCATTACAGTAATACAGTATTCTGTATTTGTCAGTATATTTACATTATCAATTACTTTCATGATTTCTTATGCTATTTTGTTGCTGTTTAGTGTCCTTTTATTTCAACTTGAAGAAATTCCCTTTAGCATTTTTATAAGGCAGGTCTAGTGAGGAAAAACTCCCTCTGCTTTTTTTTTTTTTTTTTCTGTCAGAGAATTTCTCTCCTACTTTTTTGAAGGACAGTTTTTTCAGGCATAATAAACTTGGTTGGCAGTTTTGTGGGTTTTTCTCCCCCTCCCCATACTTTGACTTATCCCATTCCTTTATGGCCTGTAAGGTTTCTTCTGAAAATCTACTCGTAGTTGTATGGGGGTTCCCTTGTATGTGACTGGTTACATTTCTCTTGATACTTTCAAAATTCTCTCTTTGTCTTTTGACTTTAAACAATTTGATTATAATGTGTATTGATTTTGGGGGGTTCATTTTGTTTGGTTACCTTTGGACTTCTTGGACCTGGATGCTCATTTTCTTCTCCAGATGTGGAAGGTTTTCAGTCATTATTTCTTTGAATAACTTTCTGGTCTTTTCTTTCTCTCTTCTCCTTCTTTAACACCCATAATGCATATATAGTCACCTGATGGTGTTCTATAAGTCTCTTAGTGTTTTTTTTAAACTTCTTTTCATCTTTTTTTGTTGTTGTTTTTGTTGTTCCTCTAATTCAGTCATTTCTAATGACTTGTCTTAGAGTTTCTTGGTCCTTTCTTCTGCTCGATCTAGTCTGCTGTTGGACTTCTGCAGTGAATTTTTTAGTTGTTATTGTATTTTTCAGATTCTTAATTTGTTGGCATTTTAAAATTTTTTTTATCTCTTTGTTGAAATTCTTACTTTGTTCATCCATTGCCCACTGGACCTTGGTTAGCATCTTTTGAATTCTCTCTCAGGTACATTATATAACTCTATTTCCTTAGGATCAGTTTCTAGAGGTTTATCTTGCTCCTTTATTTGGAACATCTTTGCCTGAATCTTAATTTTCTTTGACTCTGTGTTGGTGTCTGCACATTAGAGTGGGTATCTCTCCTGTTCTTCACTGACTGATTTCATTCAGGATACAACCCCATCATCCAGTCCAGCCAGAGATTCTGGGAGTCTCTACCAACTCTTTACCTTCCTAGGGAGAAGCAAGCAGTTGTGTTTCTATCTGCTTGCACTGTGGTGATCTAGGAGGGGGAGCTAGAGTATCTGCCAGCCTAATCTGCCACCTTCATTCTCCCCGAGGCTGCCAAGCTGTGGTGGACCTATCAAAGCTCCAAGACTGTCAGGACTGAGGTCAGTTCTCTAAGGTGGCCCCCTCAGGAATGCTGGGGTGATGGATGCATGAACTAACCCTCCCTTGGGAGAATTCAGGAGCCAGAGAGTCTCTTTTTGATTGTATGGCCCTGTGCCAGGGGCAGAGACCTCATTGAAGGAGTATCCTGAATCTCCCTACCTATTCTAGTGAGTCTGGTTTTGCAGCTGTCTGGATTGCAGCATATTTCCACTTAGTTTGTATATTTCTCATGAATTGTTGCTGAATTGGTAAGTTTATCAAGATAAAGACGCTCCAGGGCTCCCTACTCCTCTAGCTTGCTGATGTTACTCCTTTGGTTGCTTGTATTAGGAAAAGACTAAGCAAAATGTCAACCATTGTCAATTCTAAATATAGAAATTAAAGGGTGTATTTAATTTTATCTTTAATTTTCTGTAATTTTTGATTTATCAAAATAAAATAGGACCTCAAAAATGTTACTTAAATAGTGTGATTAAAATTCAACTATATCTATATGCCCACACATTCACAAACATATATATTTTTATATATGAAACAGAGAGAGGGAGAGGGAGAGAGGATTGGAAACATATATATCAAACTTTAATAGCAATCCTTCCACATCCCTAGCATATTAAACATAGCCACAGCTGTGAATATCTTACCAAGAGAAAACAGAAATACTCAGAATAATAAATTATGAGTCATTTTATTTCCTTTGTAAGTTGGGTGATGATCTCAAGGAGAACCAACAAAGAAAGTTTTTCTTAAGCTGAATGATCCAGGTAGTCTTCTGGTAAGATCTTAGTAAACACCAACTCTGCTCCTCAGAATGCAATTAGTAATATAAATGGCCAATTTAACTGCTCAGTAAACCTATCTATAATCAATTCATGATATATTTAAGGTTCTTTTTAGTTCTTTTTTCCCCCTCAAGTTCTGAGTTTAAGTCTTGACCAGTTGGTCCCATCTTCATGCTCAGGAAGGGACAGTTAATTTACCCTTCAGTCAATTAGCCGTGTTCATGGTTATACTGGCACCAGCACATGACAGGTGATCAGACAGGTAATGTCCCTCGACAGCCCAACAGATCACTCTGTATATAGAAGCAGATACAAAAGATACATTGAAAGCACAACAAAGTGAGTATAGTCAACAATAAGTTATGGTATACTTTAAAGTAACTAAAAGAATTGAATTGGAATGCTCCTAACACAAAGAAATAATAAATGCTTGAGGTGATGGATACTCCAATTACCCTGATTTCATTATTACACATTGTATGCCTGTATGAAAACATTGCATATATCCCATAAATACATACAATTACTATGAACTCATAATAATTAAAAAACTTAAAATTAAAAAAGTACGTTAAAAACTAAATATGTAACTTAATATTGGCATTTTTCCCTGTCTTATAAATGTGGACTTCACCTGGTATCTAAGTTATGCATGCATGAATACTGCTTGAGTTTGAATTGCTGGGCTTTCAACAATGAATTTATTGTACTGGCTTCTGCATACAAATGCCCAGCTCACTTAGCTTTTACTGTGATGTCTCCTGTGTTTGTTTATAAGTGCAATTAGGGAATCTTATTTTCCAAATTGAGTTTGCTGGGTTGAAAGTACAGTCTTCAAACCAATGCTTTGAATTTGCAAATCATATTCCAAGGGGGGGAAAAAACCTCATTGCAGCAAAAGCCTGAAAGAAAACAATAGCAGTAAATTCTACTAGAGGAGGAATAGAAAGTTCTATATCCATCACTAAGCAAATAATTGAAAAATACGAAAAATAAAAAATGAAAACAACTCTTGGTTCATTCTTAAATCCTAATGGTAACTGGTCTGCATTTGTGCAGCTTTGTAACAAAAAGCTTTTGTCCATAACTTGTATTCATTTTAAGGTATGACAGTTCCAAAGCCTTGGTAATGTATAAGCCATCCTTGTTGAATGTAACATATTAAACAGTTCACTAGGCTTACAACAGTTCAGAATGTTAAAAATAAAATTGCACCAGTAGCTCTCCTCATCTTTGTGCCAAAGCAATACGAATGATTTTTGAATAAGGAAAACAACAGTGTTCATCTGAGCTTGCTAACAACACCCAATGACACATGCTGCTGTACAATATTCTGACTCTATCTTGAACACCCATTAGGGAGCATTATCATATGCAATATTACATATTCAAAAACTGACAACAATTGATGCATGGCTGGAAAAAAAACAAGATAGTGAAGCCACACGTGGGTTTTACCGTCTGGAGATCATTTTGCTCCTGCCTGAGTCAACAAGCCCCGTGCACCCACCCCACTGCATTGGAAGAAAAAAAAAAAACAAGCACTATTTCAGTAATAAAATTAGCTATTTAATTCTAAAAGGATAGGAACAAACTTAAAATGCATCCTGACTTTATCTCTGGCATTTTTCTAGGGTATGGTAATGATCAAGTGGGGACCTATATAGGTAATATTAATCAAACAGATCTGTAACACAGGGTACATATCACAGCATCATGGGTGCCATCAATGTCTCTAGGTTATCCATCTGCATCAGTCTCTTCTTCTAATCAAGAACTCCTGGGCACTTTCTACAAAATGACAAGGACTTTGGTTTCTCCTAAGAAGAGTGTTTTCCTCACCAATTGCAAATTTACACACCTGCATGACTTGGGAGGACTTTGTCAAGGAGACAGACTGATCAAACAAAGGAGATGGGTAAGTAAAAATGAATGTGTGCATGTGTGTGATGAAGGAGACTGTGAATGGTGAGAGTAGTAGCAGATCAGGTATGATACTCAGCCATGGTGGTGATAAATGGTTTGTGGGCAAGTGGCAATGTAACTGGAAGTGTCTAGAAATACCAAGTAAAATCCTTACCCGAATGCCCTTTGGAAGCCAGAGGTCTCTCCTGCCCACAGTCTCAGGGAGAGTGCATCTTCCTGTCCCCAAAGATTCCCAGGGCCTGAAGAATTCATTTGCACTCATTCCATTAAGAGCTTTTGCTCAGTACAGTGGCACATGGGGACAAGTTGTTCTGAGAAAGACGATCAAGCTCTGATAGACTGAGACATGCTGAAGACAGAGTTGAATCTCAGCAGTCTAATGGGCCCAGTGAGGCAGTAAATTTCACAGCAACTTGACACATTAATATAGAAGTACAGTCTGTTATATCAAAGGGAGATTGTCTTAGTCCTTAAGGGGAAACCAGCAATCCAAAAATGAAAAGTGTGCACTGGTGACTTGTGAAAAATGTAGTTAACACTGAGAGCTGAAGTACAGAGCTTTATGCCTTCCCTGGTTTGAGTTCTCATCAAGGGCAGACTCTGGTCCCTCCTGGAGACCACACACCCCATAACATCCACATCTTCTGACCTGGCTTCTTAGGAATCTTGCCATCTTTGCAGCAAGAGAAGAGGAAAGCCAGCAAAGAAGTTTTTATTGGATCCCATGGGACAATGCAAGCTCTGTCTTTCTAGAGCTATGTTTTCCCTCATGTCCTTGTTCCACCATCGTGGCTTGGAGTATATTTCTGTACCACTCCACAGGGGGCAAAAAAAAAAGAAAACAACTTAATTATCCAATAATAAGGAGACATTCTGGCAAATTAAAGAATGTCCACTGGAGAAATATGATGAATCTGTTTAAGTGATTATTATAAAGATTAAGTAGAAAGAAACACGGGAAGTATTGTGATTTAATGTTCAGTGAAAATGCAAGCAACAACACTGTCAGAACAGAAGTAAAACTGGATTCACAGCAGTCAGGATGGAAAGTAACATGTGCGATGTAACTAGTTATGGTAGGAGAGAGAGATTATGTAGGATTATGTAGGTATTTTTTTCCATTTTGCAAATTCATTTAACAATGTTGTAACATTATATTCTTAAGGCATGTATTTTTAATAAACCATAGGAAATAAGAGCTAACTTAATTTATTAACACCTTTTGCTTTTCTTGCTTAGTAATTATCTAATACTAATACTTTTAGCACACACACTTAATTTTCTCCCACAGCTACAGCCCAAAGAGAACTGGAGAGGGGAGGTGCTTTGCTTCTTATGCCTGTGATTCAGTCCCTTCCTCCTTCCTTTACTCTCTTCTCAGTGGCTTAAGAACTAAACCTGGTCCTTGTGCAACAGAAGGTTCATCTAGCCAAATCACTGTGCAATAGTCTGGCAGAAGAGGTAGCTCCTCAGGGGACTAGTCCTTCATTGTTTTTTATTTTGCTTTGTTTTTGTTTCAAATAGTGTTCTAAAAGATAATTAAAACCAGGGTAAGGTTTGCTTGAATGATACCATCAAGCTCCAAATAGTAGGTAGAGAGTTCCAATATCTTTGTGATTTGTTGAGTATAATCAACGAGGTCTAGGGGATTCGAGACCAGTCCAGGTGGTTCTTTATTTACTTTGGAAGACAGTCTGGGTGACAACACATCTGGAGTCATAGCATTTTGGATCTTGAAAGAAAAAAACCTTTTATGTGATACAATTAAAGTAACAAGAGGTGACTAAACGCGAATTGCCCAAATCCAGGAAAATGCTATTCCCCATACCAAGAATTGCATGACGCTTTCTATAGATCATTACAAAGGTGAAACAGCAATCTCCCATTTACATGATTGTAGAGTTATTTTATTATTTATGTTTTATGCCCATCTATATTTTAAATCAAAAATAGCCAGGCTTCAGTACAACTAAACAAATCAACTGTGTTCACCATATCTTGCCCCTTTTGTCTAAGCTTTCAGTCCAACTGAGTGATCTAGTCAGATGATACAGACTGCAGGCTAACCTCTCTCCTACGTTTTGCTTTATTTGTGATTATATGTGAAGTTACATCCAACTGGATGGCAGTCTCCCAGGGAAATAAGAACTGTATCTCACCTACTCTGTCCACATGTGGGTAACACAAATTGTTTTGAAAAGTAAATTGCTTTGCTGGCCTCTGGTGGCCGAGCAGTGGGGGTAGGGCAGACAACTGCAGCAGAGAAGACAGCAGGGCTCCTAATCCTGTCCCACCGCCCCACCCTGAAACCTGAACGTGGACTCCGCAGATTCCACAGTGCTCTCATGAATAATCCTAAGTGTAGAGAGATTCTTTTATGTGGCGAGCACTGTTCCTTTGGGACTAAAGATTAGGGGCAATGCCTGCTGGGAGAAACTAAAGGATGGGGCTGCCGCTGCGGCCGGAGGTGAGGTCTAGCACTGCTCGAGGCGTGGGGAGGCTCTGAGGCTGCAGGATGTTAGCTCATGGTGGGGATTGCCAGGTGTCCCAAGTACTCTTATGAAGACAGCCGCCTGCCCGTGATGAGGACTGCCTCACGCCCAGACCCCCAAGCCTGAAGAGAGCCGGAGACAATCAACCCACAAACTGCAGATCTGAGTGAAACAGACTGGACTCAGATTCAGCAGAAATAAATCACCCGTACCTCAGTGCCTAGACAGAGCGATCTAAGCCTGAGAAAAACAAAGAGAAATGGTGTGGCAACTATGAAAACGTATTTGTGTGTGTGTATGAGAGAGAGAGAGAAAATTGCATGCAAAAGACAAAGGATCCTATCTAGAATTGGGAACGAGAACAATTTTCTCATACTTTCTACTATAGAACAACATTAAAAATTTCATTCAATAAAATGGAAGTTTATACCAACAAAACAACATTAAAAGGAAGATCACAGACCAAACTACACAAGTTGAAGACCAAACAATATACTTGCAGAAAATATATAATAACTATCAAGGAATACAATAGGTACTGCTAAAAAATCAAAATGCTAACACAGCAGAAAGGTTCAAATAATCCCAGTGATGCAAACAACAGCAACGACAACAAAAATAAATAGATAAAAGTAAGTGGTTAGGAAGCCACCATACGTATAAAAGGCAATTAATGATTATCTATAGTAAGGCTAATTAGACTCCTGGAATATTTAACTAAACAAACGAAATAGATGTTTTCAAAGATAGATAAAAGAAAATTTTCACCAAAATGAAGGAAGAACTGAATTTGAAAATTAGAAGGTCATGAAGTTTCCAGGAAATTTAATATAAAGCAGTCAATATTGAGACATTCTTTATTATTCACAAATAATAAAGACTAGGTAATAGTTGTTAAAATAAAAACTTTAGACAAATTAAATACAAAAAAGAACAATTTGCAAACTGGGCAGCCTGAACCAGAATAGGTTCAGAGAGATTTGGGGGCTGCCACATGGTCAGATAACATTTATGGACACACACAAAAAAGTGACACACAGAAAATGGAAATGAGGTACAGAAACAGCAGGATTGGTTACGGCTCTGTGTCTGCCTTATTTGAATGGGGTTTGAATAATTGGCCACCTGTGATTGGCCAAAACCGGGCTGCTGTGATCGGCTGAGACTCTGCTACTTGTTACAAGAGTAGATTAGAGGAAGGGTGTGGTGGCACATGCCTATGGTCCCAGCTATCCAGAAGCCTGAGGCTGGAAGATTACTTGAGCCTAGGAGTTTGAGATCAGCCTGGGCAACCTAGCAAGACCTCACCCCACCCCACCCCTCAAAAAACAAAAGATGTAGGTTATAGTCTGTTTGCATATCCAGGTGGGTTACAATTTACTAAGAATGGAGAACTTTTAGGCCAAACTTAAAATATGTAAGGAGGCAGCTTTAGGCTAAATGTTATTTAACAATAGACTTAAGAGGTTGACCAAAACTTTAGACATTGATGTCACTCTGTCACCATCATAGAAGTACTTATTTGGTCTCAAATTCTACTAGGAAATAGTAGAAGAGTGGGTTTTGTAAGGAGGGAACAAGGAAACAGAATGATAGAGAAAAACTGATTTGCTAACATCAGGTTACTGTTTTGTAACGCTTAGAGAAGAGAGGACTTCCTTATTATGCTGAAATCTCCTGTTTTCATGGGGAAATAAGAAAAAACTGGTCTGTTTTGGGACTTATCTGCTTCCTTAAAGTTTTAGTTTGATTACATCATATTAGCATGAGTGACTCCATCTTGGTTTGGTATGGTCTTCTGAGGCCACGAACACGAGCTCCATCCAGAACAATGACCTCTCATAGTTGTATTCCATACAGTGATAAATCACCAAAGGCAAGATGGGGACAGTTGTCACTGTGAGCAACAAGATTTCCGTATCACTAAGGGGCACCACTCTTCCAAGACCTATGGAGATTTGAACTAAAACATGATGTTCTTACAGCCAAGATACATGGGTTCTGCTCAATTTGTACATTCTAAAAAATTCAAGCACAGATTATCAGGAGTCTAAGCATAGTTGCCATAATAAAAAGCTACTATCTCCTTCCCAGTTTCTAGATATTAAATGGTTTTAAGACTCAGAATCCATTGCAGGAAAGAAAGCTGGCTTCAAGTGAGAAAGGATCCTGCAACATGCTGGCAAGTACATTCAACAGTGATTCCCCCAGTTCTTCCTGAACAGACCTAGAGCCATTTGCTCAGACATCCACACATTTGGAAAAAGGTACCTTGTGGGAGGCAGAGTCTAGATTGATATTGATCCTCCAGATCCAAATGTCCTCCTAGCCCATGCCCACGTAGGGTGAGTGCCTGAATCCACAGACCCCCAGTAGGGTCATGTCCCCAGTCCCACATGTACAGAAGGATGAACAGCTGGCCAATGGTGGAACCCCGTGCATTATTACTTCCTTTACCTGTTAACAGCTGCCATGGTGGGAAAGGCTGAGTGGAAACCTTTGCACATGCCCCCTCCCCAGTCCCAGCCAGATTCGCAACTGAAAAATGAAACTGCCTCTCTGGAGTTTTTCAGAGACTTAAAGAATATGTGAGATTTCCCTGTTATATCTCCATTTACTTCAGAAGTCTTTCCTCCACAAAAGTCAGATGGGTCACGGCTGAGGAGAGTGGACTGTCACAAACTAAACCAAGTAGTAACTCTCATTCAGGAAGCTGTGCCAGATGTGATATCTTTGCTAGAGCAGATTAAAACAGACAGCAGGGCTTGGTATATGACCAGTGATATAGTAAATGCATTCTTTTCTTTTCGTATAAGAAAGGAAAATCAGAAGCATTTTGTGTTCTCATGGGATGAACAATAATGTACATTTATGGTTTGTCCCAGGGCTATGATAACTCTCCAGCCTTCTGACATATTCCAAAGGGACATGGACTACCTGGGCATTCTATAGAATATCCCATTAGTCTACTATATCAGTGGCACTGTGCTTAACAGAAGAAATTAGCAAGGAGTGGCAAATACATGGGAGGCTCTGGCAAGATGTATTTACTCCATAGAGAACGAATAAAGTCTGCAAAGACTCAGAGGTGTACAACATCAGTAAAACCTTTAGGGAGTCAGTAGTCTGAGGCATGCAAAGACAGCTTCTCAAAGGTAAAGGACAAATTATTGCATTTTACGCCTCTCAATATTAACAAAGAAACATAATGCTTGGGAGCCCTCTGCAGGTTTTGAAAGCAGCATATGCTGTACTTGGGTATAATGGTCTTATTTGTTTACTGGGTGACATGGAATCTGGCAACCTCTTTTGACTGAGGCCCAGAATAGAAAGGTGCTCTGCAACAAGTCAAGGTTGTGGTGCAAGAATTCCTGATGCATAGGCCGAAAGACTAATAGACCATGATGTTGGAACTAACTAGAATGGGAAAAGATATAGTGCAAGGCTTATAGCAAGCCCTAATAGGACAATCACCACAAAGACCTTTAGGGTTTTGGAAAAGGTCATGCTCTTTCCAACAGATAACTATACATCATTTACAAAGCAACTTCAAAAGTGCTGCTTTGTCTGGAAAGAGACTAAGCACCTGCTCACAGGACAGCAAATGACCATGTGGTCAGAGCTATTCCACATGATCTTGACTCTTCAAGCACATCGAGTCACAATGTTGGGCATTCCCACAGCACACCATCATAAGATTAAGCACAGGCACAATCGGAAGACACAAGGAAGTTGCACAATCAGGTGGCACAGTCACGAGCTATCCATCATGTTCGCAATTGTGCCTCTCCTTCAACTCACACCAGTGATGCTGAGGGTGTGACCCACTATTGAAGGAGGACAAAGGAATTGCTGTTTTTATGGATGAGCCTGAATATTTGCTCCACTGACAGGGCATCCTGCTCAACATTGCTTTGAACCAGAGTAACCACTTTATAACAAAGGGGGTGCAGGGACAGGAGAACCCTATGACCCTATCACATTCTGCACTTTCCTAAAACTTCTCACCTAATGCAATTGTGAATGGCCTCTTAAGTTTTCCTCTTATAAGTGCAGCTGAGGTGTCAACTTGGTGTCAATCCCTGAAAAGATTCTATTTTATGGGGTTGGTTTCTCAAGAGCTAGAATACAGAAACCAAGCAGTAGAAGTAGGAGTGACCCCAATCACCATCGACCCAATAAGTCACTTGAAGAATCTACTCTTCCCATTCTTGAACTTTGGGCTGTGGGTGGAGAGGTTCTGATTCCCAAAGTCTCAGCAGGTTCTGGCTTCCACCTGGGAATATACAACAAGCCCCGTCATATTTTAAGCTATGGTTGCCAAGCGATCACTTCAAGCTCCTCATGCCATGAGACCAGAAAACCAGAAAAGAAGTCACCATATTGACAGTGTCAATTGATTCTGATCACCAGGAAGTGGTAGCACTGCTGCTACACCATGGGAGAAATCAGGTCAGACTATGTTTGGGGTTCAGGTGGTCCACTGGGGTATCTCTCCATGTTCAATGTCTCAATGTCTATTTTAACAGTACATGGACAAGTATAGTAGCTACGACCTGAGAAGGCTATAGATACCAGAATGTAGACCCCTCAGGAATGAGGGTCATGGTCATTCCACAAGGCCAAGTGTCCGGATCGACAGAGATGCTGGCTGAGGCGGGGAGAATATACAACAAGTGTTGGTGGAGGAAAACCAGAAATATCAATCACAACCTTATATCACTGCAGAAGAGGGTTCCATGTCCATCCCTTCAACCCAGTAAACAAGACCATGCCCAACATGGAATGGCTATTCCCAGATGGGTGAAATTGCTCTAAGAAGCAACCAGAACAAGGAATGGACCCTATTGCTCTGCTCCAGCACCCCTGCTTTTAGGGAGGATGCACCTGGCTGTGAGGAGTACCCCTGACAGTCCCCCAGAGTCCTTCCATGGGAGCTGCTTTCACACGTAGTACTGCCTTGCCTAAGGCTTTGTCCATTCAGGAGGGAATCTATGGCCAAGGGCTAATTGATTCAGGAAAACAAAAGTCTCACCAGGGATGGGCCAAAGCTTCACTTGCAGCCAGGGTGTGGGTCAGTTTCTGTTTCTGCTCAATTCTGCCTTCTTCACTTCTTTATAGATGCATCTCCCAAAAGTACTCCCCAATAGACTCTCTGCAAGCAACTCCGCCTCATATTCTGTTTCCAAGTAGCCCAATTTAAGATAACCTGCCCAGATCTCTGCACAGCTACAATGTGACACTGAAAAAATAAACCTTCCTTATGTTAAGCCACTATAATTTTGGGATTGTCCATTAGCACAACATAATCAGCCTGTCGTGATTTGCCTTTGCAATAATGTCTGTGGACTCTTGATGGTGAATATAACCTCCAACATTTATCAAAATTTGGTAAAAAGTCTGAAGAATATGCAATACATCCACTCTTCTGAGTATTCTAGATTTTAGAACTAACCAGACAAGAATGCATAGAAACCACTGTTTTATACCCCAACTCCAAACCTCCTCCACACCCTTCATCCCCATCCCAGGACCACTTTAATAAAGAACACCTTGGTACATGCCCTCAGCTTGTATTGAAGATCCTATAACATGCATTGTTTCATTCGAAATGCTCAACAACCTTATGAGGTAAGTAAAATTCATATCTTACAGATGAAGAAAAACAGCTTCTAAAGCTTACGTAGCACTTTGGTGAAAACAGGATTTGCCTAGCTCCAAAAGCCCCTGCTCTTGACCATGACTTTACCTGAATTAAACAAATGGCAGCAATGTCTCTGTTGCAGAGCATGCTTGCATGGCACTAGCATGAAAAACAGAGCAGTTAAACGATGACCAGGGTCACGGTGGGGGTCCCTGTCCAAGACATCATCATCCCTTTGTGTCCTCTGCCTGCTGGGCCCTTTACTCCAGGGCCTGCCAGAGACTCTGGCTTCCTTGGTAATTTATCTGACAGCTTGCTGAACACTGAACACACTTTTTATAAAAGATTTTTTTTAAGTTTATAAGGCTAAGGTAATTATCACAGCACTTTCCATAATTCTCTGGAAGAACCAATATCTCCCAGAAACCTTTGAAAAACAACTTATTTAAAACCAATTTCCCCTTAGATCATAGATTGCCTGTATTTCTCCTCCCTTCCCTCTTCTCTGCTGTTCAGATTTGCACAAAGCAAGATTGTTGTTCAGTAGAAATCTATCTCCTGTTTGTTATCCCTGATCTGAGGCTATATAATCTCCTGTCTGTGATGCCGTAATCATTCCCCCCCTTTGAGTTGCTGTGGAAATGATTACGGTGCCGCAGACAGGGCAGGGCATGGAGAGAGCCACTTTGGAGAAAGGCAGATGCTCGAACCAGGCAGGCGCTCTTAATCCCAAAGAGTGGGAGTCCAGACACGAAACCATTTTCCCTCTCTCTCAGGAAATGTATTTCATATACCGAGTGGTTCTTAAATTAAACACTGAAAAATCTGCTTCATTACTCGTAGAGTGAAAGAGGAGCTGCACTTTGTGCCTTTTCTGTTTGACCTTTCCAGAGCAACATTAAGTACCTGATTCTCCAAGTTCCAAGAGGTTTGATACATGGCACCATGGTCTGATGATCTAATCACAAGATTGGGGCGTTTGCCACTCTGAATTTTAATACCTCACTGTGCTGAGGAATTTCCATATCCCCTTGAACAAGTCAGTTTATCTCTCTTTGTCTCAGTCTCCTCATCTTTAAAATGGGAGCAGGAAGCATTGTGTCACTATGGCACCTATGGGAATTAATCACTTTAAATATATAAGATGCTGGGTAACTGCTAAGCACAGTACTATTTTCTACATTATCAGAGGACTAAAAGGAAAAATTGTTCCTGCATTTCCAAGAAGTGTTAGCACATGCACATTCACGAGAGACATTTGCATGTCCACGTGTGCACGAAGAGAGAAGGAAAGCTCGACGGGCAGACAGATTGAGGCTACGTAGTGGGGGTGAAGCTGTGCCCAGCTCCATGGCACAGCAATCAAATGTGATACACACAGGTGAGGGACAGGCAGCGAGAGGAGATGAACACTTGGGAAAAAAGCACGGATTCTGTTTCTAGGCAAGTGTCCTTAACAGTAAAAAATGAGAGAGTTGAAAAACAGAAGTGCGTGTGATATAAACAGAGTTGTTTCCAAATAGAAAGCTATACGAGGAGCAATATCAACTCATCAAGCTAGAGTAAGACAGAAGCCTCTCCCTGTGCTTTGTCAAAGAAAGGGATATTTTCCAAATGTGGGGGAGGCCGTGAGCTGCTTTTAATAGTGTGCATCATCTTCGGGCCCATCAGTACATGCATGTGCATGTGGAGGGGCGGTGAGAGATGGGCCAGGGCACTGCTGTGCTGTGGGGACCGAGGGAGGGGTCTGTTGGGGGGAAAGAGCCTAGGACGAGTCAGGGGGCTTGGCTGGTATCTGAAGAGGAGAATTATGGGGACCCAAGTTACCATAACATGTGAGACAGAAGCAAAGGGCTGGGAGCCTAAACTGCTGCAGGCTGGGTCCCTGTCCGGGCTCAGGCCTTGCCGAGACTTTGAGCTACCAGGTGTACATAAACTAGAGGCTGATTTAGTGCATAGTGAAAGACCTATATAGTACATGAACCCTCTGACATGATTTGCTTAAGCTTTCTGAATGCAGCCTGCATTCTTAGACCAGAGCTCTTTCTCTGTTACACATCTACCCGCATTCCTTGTGTGGTTCTCAAAACAAAGCAGTGGTCCAGAAAGTATAAAGACCAAGGGACGGCCAACCAACCTCACATACAATTTATGACAGACTGCTTGGCCTGAAACCTGGTGTATCTAGAATGTAGTAAGCACACAAAATATTTGCTCATTTATTTATCTAAGAGTTACTGATTACCTACTGTAATCAGTAGGTAGGTGTCAGGCATACAGCAATAAATAGAACACCGCCTTTCTCTTTGAGGAGATAACATAGTCACAGCGTTGTGGACAATGGGAAATAGATAAAGAGCACATGAGATAGATATAAAAATTACAATAATTTTAGATAGCAATGGGGCAATTAAGAAAGTAAAAGAGTGTCAAGGAACACAAGGTATCTGAAGTCCAGGCAGAGGAGTCTGGGCAGGTGTCTAGGAAGAGGTGACATTGGGCAGGAGCCTGTGTGAAGAGCATTCTGGGAGGAGTGAAGAGCAGGTTCAACAACCCTGTTGAGTGAAAGAGCTTGGTGGGTTCAAGGGTCAGCAAGAATACCAGTGTGGCTGCAGAGAGGCAATTGTGGAGGAGAACAGTAAAAGATGAAGTGGTAGAAGTGGTAGAAGTGGGCGGGGTCGTATCATTCAGTATTTTGTAGACTGTGGCAAAAAGTCTGTATCTGATTCCAAACACAGTGAAATTGACTCAAGGATTTAACCTGTAAAATCATATAGCTTGGCTCGTATTTAAGAAAATCCCTGCTTGCAGTGTTGGTACACTCTGGTGGGTGCTGGGTAAGGAAGTTGTAGAGAAAAAGAGGCCAGGCAGGAGACTGTCGCAGGGCCCAGTTATCAGGGCAAAGATAACTGTGACTATAGACATGGGAGAGAAATGATGGGGTTTGAGATTCAGCCAACAGATCACCAATGGATTGGGTGTTGGAATTTGGGGCTTGGGTAAGAGAATAAAGATGACTACTAGGAATTAGTTGAGCAAAGAATAAATTAATCAATCAATTAAAATAGTTAAGATAGCTAATTGATTAATTAACAGTGCTTGTACTAGAACCACAAAAAATCAATTCTAGGAGAAGAAAAGCTTTATTAGATTAAAGGAAAAAATGATGATCATAATGATTAACATTTTAAGAGGATTTGTTAGTGCTAAACAGGGTGCGAAGTGTATAAATGTATTGTCTCATTCAATTTTCTCATAACAGTAATGAGGAAAGTTGTATGTCACCCTACTTCTGCAAGCTTAGAGAGGATAACAGATTTTAGTAATGCCACGCAAACAGTAAGGGGAAAAACATGGACGGGTGCCCAGCCCTGTGTCGTGAACCGTGATGCTCTACTGCCTCACCACCTACAAGTCTACAAAGCTATTGAACATCCAAAGGGTCTGTGAGTAAATGAAACTTACCTGAGACTAATACTCTTTACCTTTTACACAAAAAGGCATATTAAAGAGAAAATACGTAAAGCCATAAGTACTAAAATAAAAGAAAGTTAAACAATAGTGAAGTGATATTTTTTTACTTACAGATTTGCCAAAAATATTTTTAAATGATAGCATTCAGTTTTGGAGCACATATGGGAATATTGCAGCTATCCTATGCTATTAATAAATTACTAAATTCCTTAAAATATATGCATAAGAGAAAAATAGAAAAGAAATACAATAGCTATAATGAGATGATTGAGTAACAATATTTGTATATTTAAAAATATATTGAGATATATGTTTTGTAATTAAAAAAATCCCATTTACATTCAATTTACAAAATATTTTTGTAAGAATTTCCATGGCTATAAATTTCTAATTCAAAAAGTTTCTTTGTCAAATTATGGGTATCATATTAATTTCATAAAATCTAACAAACATATGTAATAGATACCACTTAGCCAAGAACAGGTAGAAAAAATCATAAGTTTCCAAAAGGATGGGCTGGTTCAACTTAAGAGAATCTGTTGGTCAAGGGTGAATATCCAATTATATCACCATGTCCAGGATGGGTATGAAAGTCTAAGCTGGTCAAGTCTGGAGAAAATAATTCATGCTCTGATCTTCCTGAATGAATAAATCAATCCATCAGTCTAGTTCCATGCAATCATTTTACAGATAAAAGAGAAGTCTACACTGCTAGTTAATGGCAGAACCAAAACTACACATGATGTTTTTTATCTCTCAGATTTCCCAACCCCGAGTTCATCCTAGCTACTCTATTTCAAGGCATGGATGTGTAATACAAAAAGAAATAAAAAATTTTTAAATTTCCTTGAAATTGTTGGGACAAATTTTGACATGCACTGGGAAACACCATTTTCAATATATATAATATATAATCAAAGCTTTGTCTCCCATGAACTGAAAGATTGTTCTTGCTGGTCATAATGGCTTCTATTTGAGGCTTGTGCTGCAGTTTGTAGGAGGGTTAAGAAAGAGGTGCTGTCGGAGGGGGAGGTGGGGGAGGAAGGGAAAAAGCATATTGAGAACATGATCTAGGGAGAGGAGGATTTTAAAAAGTAAATTAAAAAATAGAGCACGTCGTGCAAGTAATAATATTTCTACAAAAATGATAGTGCAATGGAATGGGCCCAGCATCACATAATAAATGTGCCCCTGTCCTGCTGCATGAAAATCTGTAGGCAAGTTATTAACAAGCAGATGGTCCTCTCTAACACCTGTCTGTACAACAACCCTTTCTTTCTTTCTTTTTTTTTCTTCCTTTTGCTGAATTACAAGTTTCCATTAATGAAAATGCTGAAGATTCTGAAACCTATTTCAGCTCTGGGAGCTTCCTACAGATTATTAGCTACAATCCTGAAAAGATAAAGGCATTTGGGGAAGTTGGGTCATGTGCTTATTTCACAGACCCCACAGAACACTCTGAGCCCCACAGAATTAGGATTTGTATATCCATAATAAAATAGAAATTTTCTTTCATGACATTTAAAGGTCTTGGAGGAAATCAACACCAGCACGTAAGCTGTTAAGGCTTTGAGCACCAACAGGACAGAGCGGAGGTATCAGCCATAGACCTTTCTAATTGGCTTGCTTTCTTGGGCTCTGTCTAATTTGTGCTTATGTGTTTCTCCCTGGGAATGACAAAGGTTGACTATGCTAAGAGTTATGGAGAGCATATGCCTGAATTTGATTTGGCTATAAATCAAATACAGCATTTCCTAGCAGGTACTTCTCCCTGCACCATTGTATTTGGCAGCAATTTCAATGAGTAGGTGGGATGTTGTTATAGTTAAGAGAAGTCTCTATGGAGTGAGATTTGGGTACTACCCTGACTCAATCACTTGTGAGCTGTGTGACAATGAGCAAGCAATTTAATTTCCCAAAGAATGGGTTTTCACATCTGTACCATTGCCATAATAATATCATGTCCATAAGGGTTTTTGTGCAGATTGAAGGAGAAAATGAATGTAAAGTGCTTATCACAGTGCTCGACACAGAGTTAAGTAATCAATAAAGTTTGGCTGATATTAGCATTATTATTATTAGTAGTAGTACGTCTAGATAACATATCAATTGCAAAAATGCCTAAGAGACCAGACAGTTTTGAATAGACATGTGTCTGCCTCTGTCTGTCTTTCCATGTGTCTCCTTCCTTTCTTCTGTTTCTTTTTTAATGAAAACTGCCAATTGGAGTTCTGCCTTGTAGCTTTGTTTTTGAACAATTATTCAATGAAGGCAAAACATCTCTTAATTTTTGTGTTGGGGCCATTAAGGGAAAAGACACAGAAAGAGAGAAAATGACAAAGACCCAAGAACTTTCCATTCCCAGCTGCTCCTACAGTTTTCAAGGGCCGGAGTAAAAACCTCTTAGGATCTCCATCAAGGGTCGTGTTGTGTTTTGCCCCAGGAGAAATGTGTGAGCCAGGTTGTAGGCAACAGACCTAGGAGTAGGGAGGGAGGTCTCTTGTTTCTGCTATTAGCAGTCATGTTAACCAGGCTGAACCGGTCTCCTAGTCCTGGGGAAAACTATCTTCTTTACTCTTAAGTCCTAAGCACCATATCTGTCTTTCCCAAAGTATGTGAAAATGGCCTTTGGTTTAAAAAGTATAGCAAAATGGATTCCCAGGAGTTGGCTTCCCATTGAAATAGCTGTGCCATAAATGAACTAGATTGTTTAAGAGGATTCTGGAGGCTGTAATGCTTCTTCCTAGGTAGCAGAGCTACAGCTGGTATTTTTGCTCACACAGATGTCTACAGCATACCTCCCTGAAGCACTTGAACTTCCAGTAGCTATACCACCCTGCCCCCCCACACTCCCCCAACTTTTCTCTCTTATATAGAATCTATGTATACAGCATGTAGTATTTATTGAGGTACCATCCTTTTGGCTAAATATAGAACACAAGACATGTCTACTCAAAGAGTTTGATAATATTTAAAATCAAAGGAAGAGAAAGAGCCAATATGCCACTTCATCTGTGAACTCTAAACTGTGATTTTTTTCTATTCTTCTAGCAAGTTTCTGCAGCCACCCTAGCTTTAAAACAGCTTGATTTTGACTTATTATTACTATACCTTTTCATAATATGCCATATGCAAAGATATTAAATAATGGAGGCACATTTTCTCATTGTTGAATATAATGAATAAAGCTGAAATGAAAGAGGATAACATAAAAGCATTTAGCAGAGACTGTATTTAACCTATCTCTAAAAGCTTTTAATATATAGCTGGCATACAGCTACCTGACCTGTGATGATTCAAGAGATCTTACCGGCCTCTTTTTCTTGACTCCTGTCTGCTAACCAGTTTGGAATAGCCCCAAACTGCATCAAAACCAAGACAAAGAAAAGGAAAGATCACATTCCAATCAGGGCTTTGAGCGTGTAAAAGATTTTGTGGTAAGTATTGACAGTAATTACTGAAATAAATGATTAACAGCAAGGCCTGAAAAGCATGAGGTTTTACATAGAGCACGGTGGCAACAGAAATTGTAAAGGCTGCTAGCAGAGAGCGTGGGAAGGCAGGGCCCGACCGTGATCAATCCTATGGAACAGACAGCTCCAGGGCAGCAGAATTTTGAATTTGTATATATGAGATACACAATATTTAGATAAAACATACAAGGACAAAGCAAATATAACACAAATATTCTTTATATGTATATATATGAATATGTGTGTGTTAACATGTTAAATATATACATTTAATGTTGTATAGTTTTCTTTTATTCCATACATTTGGCATGAGCCTTCCTTAATGTGCTCAAGCTTCTACTTGGAATGCCCTTTCGCTCCTTTCTCACTTTATTCATTTCTCTGTTTCTTTCAGGACCAAGCTCAAAGGTCACATCCTCCACGAAACTTGCCCCAACAACTCTCACTCCATTCACAGTTTCATTCATTCTCTCATTCAACACATAATTACTAGATATAGACCAGGTATCAGGCACTGTGTGTGGGGCTTGACAGAAGTAGAAGTGACAAAGAGAGGCAACTCAGTCTTTGCCCACCTGGAATTTGTAGTCTAGTTCTCCTCCATCCCATGTCACCAAATGCCAGTCTCTTTTCTAACACCTATTGCCTTTTATTGCAATTTTGGGTAAGTGTGTCTATTTCACCTACTAGACTATTAATTTCTGGATGTTAAGAACAACTTTCTAAAAAATTATCTCTGCATTCTAAGTCCTTGCATGTTACCTGGAACAGAGTAGGTTCTCAAAAATTTGTTGAAATAGAATTTTTTTTAAAGTTGAGGTAGAAGAGGCATTTAGATACTCAATATATCTATTACAATAATTTCCCAGTACACCATTTCTATGAACATGAAATTGAATATGCAACTAATAGTCACCATGAAGACAAGTATCAACACATTTTGAGAAAAAAAAACCACCTAATTTTTGCTCTAAGCAGTGCTTAGAAAATTTTATCAACACTTTGTTATTAATAAAGAATAAGCTGGTACATAATGTTTGGTGTGCCAAAAAATACATTTACACTATAATTTGTTTCTGAGAGAGGCCATGAGAAGAAGGACAATGAGAATAGTCTGCCTCCGAATTTAATACAAATAACTCCCTGATTGATCATTCTTTATACATTGAAATTTGAGTCACTTAATATTCTTTCTATCATAATTTGGTCAATAATTGTGAGCATTTTCTAGTTTATGTTTCTTTTTTTATTATTTTTTATTTTTTGTTTTTCTCCACTGGATACTAAAGCTAAACTTTCAAAAAATTTTCTTCAGTATAATGTGGCTTTCATTTGAGAGGTTGTTCTCTTTCCTTTAGGGCAGCCCTGAGTTCTGAGGAGGGGGCTTTACTAGCTCTGTGATCAATTTTATAACTAGTCAGCAGACAGAAAACCTAAGCCAAGCACAAACCAAAGGTCTCTGACCTAGAAATAAAACCCCAACTGGCAGGCTCACAGTTCACTTTCCCTGATAGGCGTTGGGAGGCTTCACTTTACCAAAACATGAACATGTAGGAAGCCCCCAAGTGCCTCTACCTAATTGTACATAAAGGAGCCTTTAGTTTTGAGTTGTATGTGTTTTTACCTAAATGGGATCATATCTTCCTATTTAACAGCTTATTGGTCTATTTCATTCTTTCTAATGCTGTACAATATCCATAGCAAAACTGAGTGATGGCCTACTCACACTTTCCCCAATAGGGGAACATTTAGGTTATTCTCTGGGATATTTATGGATAATTGCAATCAGTGGTTTTCAAACATATATAAATGAATAATAATTTTTTGTCTTCAAGTGAAAAAGAGCTCTCCAGAATACAATGTGAAAGAATTGCTCTAGTCAGAGTCAAGTTTCAGGGAAGGCGTGTGTGTAGGGTTTGGAGCTTGCCGGCTCAGCTTTGGGGTTTCCCCGTGAGTTATTTGGTCCCATGTGCTCCTGCAGCAGCCGCCAAGGTACCTTCACTGAACCCTGGTGCTCCCACAACATGGTGTGGAAAGCCGAAAGAATGAGAACAAAAAGTCTAATAATGCTTTGTTCTAAGAGGTAATGGTATCAAACCCACTGGCCCAGAGATCAGGAAAGTCACTCACCAGGGTGTTGTCTTTAAGCAAATGCATTGGGTCCACTTTTAATTTGAGATACTTACAAAGATGAAGATTGTGTAAGTGACAGCTGTGACAACGCCCCAGGAACAGTCTTTACATATGTGTATATGTGCAGGGACTGAAGGCCAATGCGAGTCTTCCCAGCTTCTCCCTGTGGACTTTCCTCTCATTATTTTAGGTGATGAGTGGCTGTAGTTCACTGGTATGAGATGGACTGTAAGATGTTTTTTATTGCAGCAAATTTGTTTTCCAAATTATTTTTCTTTAGGCTAAAACAGTAGTGCATCTTCAACTCCTATGCACCCCAACTGACGAAGTCAGTAACCCTGACGCATAATGTATGACAACAAGACAATAATTTGGGACTAAATTCTATTCTTAATTCACAGTGGATCATTTATATACTGTTGGGTTTTTTTTTTTTTTTTTTGGTTTTTTTTTTTAAAGACCATGTTTCTTTGTTTTGTTTCATTTTTCCTGTATTAAAAAGGACTCCAATATCAAGGTAGGGAAGGAGACAAGAGGGGATGGATATACCCCTTGGTGTAGAGAAAAAGGGGTGGGAGAAGGAGAAACCTCAAAAGGAGAGGTGGTAGGGGAATGCCATCATTAAGGCAGCAAAATATCCTCTGTAAAAAGTTGGAAGAAGAGACCCCAAAGCCTAGGAGATGAAGCAGAGATCGCCGCCTCAGCGGGGCTCTCCCCACTCAGGTGTCCCGAAGGGAAACACAGCTTCTCCTTCTGTGGCAGCCGCTCCATTGCTCACTCCGGGACCTTCGTCCTCACGTAGGTCGGAGTGCTGGGAGCTCGCAAGGCGGAGATTGCCCGTGTGGGCTGGAAGCCAGCCTGTCTCTGCGCCGGACTGCCCCGCCCACCCTGCACTGGCAGGGCCCTCCTGGCGCAGTTTCCTCAGGGTACAGACACCTCTCTGGCCCAGTCGTCTTCTGGAGGCAGCCCTGTCAGCTCAGAGATTTTGCCCAACTGGGCGGCTTCAGAGTTTCTGCAGAAGGGAAGCTTTCTACGAAACCCGTCTGCGGAGATCCAGCCGACACGCCACGTGTGCACCGGCGTCGCGCACGCAGACTGCAGAACTGGAGCGCGGTACCCGGGTGTGGCCACCGCAGAGGTAAGTGCCATCCGGTGGCTGTAGATTCTGGCCAGGCCAAAGTCAGCCAGCTTGACTGTCCAGAATGTTCTCTGGCTTCAGGTCTCGGTGAACGATGCAACTGCCCTTCGGGAGATCTAGGCATCTTAGAACCTGGCGCATCAGACCGCGATGGTCTCCCCTGGCAGGCCTGGTGGGGTGCCCGTCCAGGTAAGTCCTCAGGTCTGGGTCTCCGTGCGTAAACGCCGGGGTCACCTTATCTTTCGGTCGGTTCGGGATGAGGCACAGACGTCCATGGGCCGCACAACACTGGGGTGCTCACAGCCTCCCTTCACCCCAGCGAGGCGCACGGGAAGGCCTCCCGCGCCTCCTCCACGCCAGGCGGGACGCTTCACTCTTCGGGGTAAAGCGGCCTCTGCGGGGATCCCGGGTCTGGAAACCATCCCATGGGCACCGACACCAGTTTCAGCCCCTGGCCCATATAGAGACGTAGCCATTCTCAAGTCAGGGGCGATCCTCACGCCAGGCCGGAGCCGCGAGGCTGCCCGTTACCGGCTGAGCCCGTCCCTGCGGCACGGCACACGCCTGCTCGGACCCACGCAGCTGCGGCCACCGGCGACCCCAGACACAGGCCGCAGGCTACCGGGGTCCCCTCACCCCACCCTCACATGTGACCAGCTCTTAAACACTGCTAAATAAGAAATGATGAGAATAGCTAAATACCCAGGTTATTATTTTTCACAACAGGTAAATTCCTCAATATTTAAATGCATATCATACTTCATGAATTTCCGGTGACTTGTATCATTGTTGCACTTTAGTAGATACTCAGTAAAGATCTGTTGAATCAAGTAGTTTACAGTTTTTTGTTTGTTTTTAGAGACGGGGTCCTGCTATACTGCCTAGGCTGGACTTGAACTCTTGGGCTCAAGGGATCCTTCCGCCTCAGCCACCTGAGTAGCAGGGACAGCAGGCACAGACTACTGCACCCGGCTTAAATAATTAACTGTCACAAAATTTGTTTTCAATTACCAGTATATAATGTACATACATACTGAAGAATTTGAGGAAATTAAATAATAACTGGAAAGTTGACCAAAACTGCTGATTATGAAGTGACCATTTTGGGTTAAAAATTAAAACAAAAAATTCTGTAGCGCCAACTACTTCTATAAACCACCCCCATATGAGCATGACTGTGAAATAGTCCCTTCTTCTGCTAAGACTGTCGTCCTTCCTCCTGGGTCCTGCCCCTGCCTCCTGGGGCTCTGGGCTCTGTTCTCACTCTGCACTGTGATTAGACAGAGCTCCCTGCTTTGAAATTTCACCTATGATTTCTTAACAAGACAATCCCCCATAGTTACATAACCATATATCTCAGATTTTCTAGAAAAACCCAATTTTAAAGTAATCAATCTTACTTTCCCTAGAAATGCACTCATTCGTCAAAACATGTGTCTTGATTAGAAAGTATGGCCATTATATCCATGCTACAAAGCTATCTTCCCTCCTTCCCTTCACCTTACATCCCATCAAAACTACCATTCATTCCCAAAAGATAATTGAAGAATATCTGATGAAATGAAATCTTACAAAGTAGAAAATGACTTGACCAGCACTGATAGTTGTATTTTTAGGAAGAGGCTTAATGCAAAGCCACAAGTCTCTAATTCCAGTAGATATGTATTAGTCCGTGAAGATTTTCCTAGTACCCATCTAACTCCACCTTAACTGACTGTGGATGCAAATGACTCACTAATTTTTCTATTTTGTAAGTTTCCTTATATTCTTTTCCTCCACATGGGGTGGGTGTGAGGGGTACATTTGTATATAGGTACCTACAAAAAGAGAAACTTTAAGAGGCCATGGCATTTTGGTTGCACACAACAGTGACATTGTGGTAGGTTCCTGTATCAATATTTTCCTATTATTAATGCTCATAATCATAAATATTCCATGCATTTCCTATTCCCTCCAGGCACTATGAGTCATGTCTGCTCAAAGACACTGTTCTCACAGGCTGCCACTCACAGCCACTGTGAGAGACAGACACTTCAGCATTCACTATGCAAGTGTTTACGAAATTCACAAACAGGAGACAGCTTCACAGAAACACACATTTCAGCAGAGCCTCCTGCACAGATGTCAGATTGCTAAAGAAGCCTCCCAGAGGTACACAGATCCCACAATGGACTATTTTTAGTCCTGATAATTAATATTGGAGGAGAAGGGGAGGAGGATGAAAATGAAGCTCCAGCAAAGAGGCAATTACCATCTATACCATATATTCTCACCTGTGAGATGTGTTATTTTCAAGGAAATAAAAAGAGAAACCCTCCCCAACCTATAGATTTTTATACGATGTGTCCC
This sequence comes from Cheirogaleus medius, assembly GCA_008086735.1. Classification (NCBI taxonomy): domain Eukaryota; kingdom Metazoa; phylum Chordata; class Mammalia; order Primates; family Cheirogaleidae; genus Cheirogaleus; species Cheirogaleus medius. Next base: position 3,034,915 of record VBSM01000639.1, on the reverse strand, counting down.
TTGAAGTAGATGTTTAATTCTTCTTCTTTAAAATTCCAAAAATAGCTTGGTCTCATAGGTTAATATATGCAAAAAGTATTATACCAGCTTGGATTTTACTACTACACAAAATCTGTTTGTTTCTGAGTCCCAGAAACCGAAAGCTTGCTTCCCTCACACATACTGAATAATCACGATTAGCAGTTGTTACAAGAGAGCTTTGGCAATGCCTTCCTACTCCTTTGTATGTGTTCCCCAATGTCGCATTTTTAAAACCTTTCCCCACTTCCTTGCAACTTCATTAGAATCCGTCTTGCCTGTGAAGACCTTCGCATTGTCTGTGGACTCATCCACATGCCTTCAGTAAGGGCACTTTTGCGCCACCTAAATTAAACCCACTCTGTGAGAAAATGTAGAACAACCTTAGTGTCTCCCCAGGTTAGAAATACAGTGAGAGGGGTGGTGGGAACCCTAATGTGGCCTGGCATAGTTTGCCTACGCAACACGCTCTCGTTCACTGTCCCTAAAGCAATAGCTTAGTGCTGAGGTTATGAGGGGTAGAAAGCTCCTCGTGGAGAACCACCAGCTGTTTTGATTTCTTAACACAGTTCTCTTTTTAATGGACAACCTGCTGTATCTGGGATCCGTGTCCTCTTCTTCTTGGAATTCTGTGCCCTCTTCACTTCCATGAAAATTGTACAAAATTTAGGCTTTTTCTAAAAGCTTCTCCTCTATTCCAATCCTAATATATTCTTCCTCTGGGTGCCCCAGAAATGTTGGTGTTGTCCATGAATCAGTGGCCCTCTTCCTAAATCTCTATGTCCAGAATACACTTTGCCAAGATTTACATTTGTATATTCACATGTCTACTGGGTATCTCCTACTGATGTATCATAAAAATCTCCAATTCAGCACATCTCAAACTTATCTAAATACTTTTTTCCTTTAAGCCAATCCCTAATTATGTGCTCATATCTCAGTCACTGGTGATATAGTCTCCTTGATCACTAAAGAGGGGCCGGGATATGCATTCTATGGCTCCTTGCTCTCATCCTTCATGTCCAGTTCATCACCAGTTCAAGGAATTTCATCTCCAACAGAGTTCATAAATCCATATGTTCTTCTGTATCTCCACCATCACTCCCCTGGTTCAAGGCTTTATCATCACTTGCTTGGATAACTATAACAGTTTCCAAAACTATCTCCCAGTTTCCACCCATCCAATTCATTCTCCCTCTGCCAGAGAGAGCTTTCTAAAATATAATCTGAACTATATCATTGCCCAGCTTAAAACCTTTCAGTGATTTCCTGTCATTGGAAGAATAACACCAAAACTTAGCATGTTGTACCAGTGGCCCCTGATTTTCTATCTACTCTCCTGCTTGCCAAAGACTGTGTTCCTATCTGCTGTGCTGCACTCCGGCAATACTGAACTGTTGGAAGGTGCTCTCTTATGTCTTGTTTTATAATCTCTTTAATGTTATTATGCCTTCCTAATTAACTCAGTCATATCGTATATCCCAGACCTAGCAATGATATTGTGTGCTGTAAGATCCAGCTCCCGATTCTCCCTGATGGAGTCCCCTAACACTGTAATCCCTTGTGCTAGCTTTACGCTGAACTTACAAAGTGATATGATCCTCTGGAAAGTAACCGCCATTAGACCAGGGCCTTTATCCCATTCACTATTACACTCTCAATGCCTGGAATATCAGTTGATGTTGCATATTTGTTAGCAAATGTTTCCAAAGATTCATCTGGAAAGCAAGGTCCACAATATGAAGATATGCAAGAGCTCAGCTGTGTAATGTGTTGGGCTCCAGACTTATCAACCGTTAAGGAAAGTCCTGTAAAGTAATAGAGCTAGTTGAGGAGTCTTGGTTTGGGAACCAAATTACTTTTTTGATCTTTTGTGTTTACTTTCCTAAGAAAATGCTAGGAGGAATCTGTGCCTTGCTTTTGAGTTTTCCTCTCACATCCTCCTACACCTGTCTGTCCACCACTAACCATGGCAGGCCCCAGCATGCCCCTGAGATGCAGTCTGGAGTTCTCTGTTCTCATTTCACTCTCTTCCCCTGAGCTGCCTCCTTCATTCTTAGAGCTGCAGCTATCACTTCCTTCTGGAAGATTCCAAAATCAGCCACCCCAGCTCTGACTGCTCTTCTGAACTTTGGAGGGCAGTGGAGGCCCTGTTGCTCTCCTCCTGAACATTCCACCAGCAATTCAAATAAGACATTAAAATAAGATTTATTCTTTTCCCCCAAACCATCCCTCCTCATGACTTTCCTGTTTTGTTTGATGGCACCAACATTCTTAATCACTCAGCCTTGAAAATGCAGAATCAACTTTGTCATCTTCTTTTTCTATGCCTCCCACATTTAATCAGGAACAACAGCCTTTTTAATTAATATGAATGTGGGGAAATTAACAAAGTTTTCAGATATGACAAGTAGTTTGGTTTAATTGATGTAGAGGGTATATTAAATCACTGATGGCCTGGAAGACCAAAATGCAAGCATAGAACCAGGTGCTGTGGAGCCTTAAATTCTGAGCAAAGAACTTGGAATCCATTCAAAAGGACACTTTGAAGGTGGTGAGTATACCATTGTAAGAAATTAGTTTTAGTAAAAATTAATCTGGTCCTGGCATGTGGAAGGTTTAGAACTGTGGAAAGGGAGTATTTAAAGTTAAAATACAAGGAATTGTAGCCTGGTCACACATTAGCTGTGTGACTTTGGTAAGGTCTTAGCTTCTCTGAGCTTAAATATCCTCTCTAGAAAAAAGTATAGTAATATCTATCATAGGAGCATTTCAGGGTTTAGAGGTAATGCATGCAAATGCTGACACCTATAATAGTCTCAGCACATTTGAGTCAAAAATTTGTTGCATGGTTTTAAGAATAATTACTACTAACCAGGGGACTTCCTTGATTTCTTGGCTGCTCTGGCCCTAACACCCAGATATAACTTAGCCTGTTCCGGAGGAATATGGAGATTGTTGCTGGACACTCTGAGCCTTAATCAATGCTGTAAAAAATCTATCTCCTATCCTAAATTTAGACCATGAGCTCCTTGAGTGCACAGCCAAAGTTTGTCCATTGCCAATCTACAAAGCATAATTAGCACTCAACACATGGGAATATCTCAATATGCATTGATTGAATAAATAAGTGAATGAGTGAATGAATGGATGGATGGATGAATGAAGCAAAGGCCATGGTTTGCCAGTGACCAGCCTCCTTTTGATCCTAGTTAGGTTTCCAGCTATTTGAACAGCAGTGTACTGCTCTAGGTTTGTGAACACTTTTGAGTTGCCCTTGGCACCTGTAAGCAGATATTATATGGTACTTGGGTCCTTTTTCTTGTCTCTAAGTGTCCTCAAGTACACTTTAAAGCTGTTCAAACTGGCAGAAGGAATTTCCTCTTATATCTTCAAGAAATAAGGTAATAAGAATGCTTCAGTCCTATTTACATTAAAAGTTAATGTCTTTATTTATTCATCTACTTTTATGGATCTGTTGGGCCTTCCTAAATCCATCTTCAGCTCTTTGGGTTTCTCTCTGGACACAATTGCCCTTGCTTAAGCCGGATATAGATAGAGAAATGGGTAATTAGCGGCCGCAGGCACTGCCTGTTGGGGAGATGCTCTTCCTGTTCCCGGGATGGCGGCTGTCCAGACCTCCCAGACACAATCTGACTTCCTTGACCTCTGCCCTGCTCTTTTTAGATCTCTGCTGCCTGATTCCCCTGCACTGGTCTGAGCGTTGCCTTCCACGGGATAATGTCTGGCTAACTTGGCTTTGCAATTTGAGGTAAAAAGTGCAGAGTCAGAGGCTTTTCCTGGAAGAGCTGACCCCAGGGGGCCTGAGGCTACCCCCACCCCACTGCTACATCAAGTAAGGTCACCCTGCAAAGATCATCATAGCACTCTTCAAGCCTTTCCCTGTTTTCCCATTTCTGGAATAATGGGACTGTGACTCCCCCCAGGAGCCAATTAGGGCATGTTCCTAAAGTTAGGAGCTGGGAAAAAAGTAAACAAAAAGAGATATTAGGAACTACAATGAAAAAAAAATTTTGCAAGTGCAATAAGGAAAAATCCCTTGGACTTGGGACTGGAATTGATAAGTAAATGAGCAGTGCCCCTCCCCCCAGCATTTTTTATTATTTCTATTAGTACTTTTACAGCCAATTTGGAGAGTCACTCTGTGGAAATTGCTTCTCAGGGGTTTCTGTATATTAAGTTTCAGTTCCATAAGCAAATGCGATATACCTTGGAAGAAAGGTGTTACTTTTTAGCTTCTGATGGAATTTTGTGTCCAGGCAGACCAGAATTTTCAATCACATCACTGATCGACTAAGTGACCAAAGTTACCAGCAGAGTGCTCGATTCACCATAGATGCCCAGCACATGATAGGGCATGTACTAATTACTATTATTCTTATTAATATTCTATAATTACTAATATTCTGTTATTATTAGTATTACTACTTTGAAGATCATAAAATGATCAGGAGTGGAATATCTTAAAAGTCAACTAGGCCCCTTAACCTCTCCTGACTGATGCCAGGGAGGACGATGCTCACTGGGGTGGCACAGCCCCCTCAGCCTGTAAATCCTGGGATCACGAGATGTGGGTGGGGCCTCCAGGGTTAACCTACCACTAGACTGCAGGTTGTTTAAGCACAGTGTATGGAGGACAGACTGTTTCCAAATGAGCATCTCTCCCTGAAGGGGCAAACACTGCCTTGTCAGATAGTAGGAGGTACTCAAAAAATATTGATTAGGCCACACTGAATGAGGTCTGTGGTCCCTGTGTCCTAGTGTTCCATCTCTGACACTCATCATAAGGTAATAGAAGTCCACAGTGTACTTGGGTCACCTGAAGAACGGAGACCTGGCCTTAAACCACCTGCTTTCCTATATTGAGGACATATCCCATGGTGGTTAGGGCATAGCTTCTAGAGTCAGACTTGGGTTACAGCCCCGGCTCTGTGAGTTCATTCACTGTGTGATTTTAGATAATTTATCTAATGTAAATTCCAGCTTCTTCTTATGTGAATCTACACTATTCATGTCATTACCAGAACGGGTAAATAAGGACTTATTGGTTCTCACTTCTACGTGGGAGTTAAACAAGTGAATCTCATGAAGATAGAGAGTAGATTGGTGGTTATCAGATGTGGGTAGGAGGGAGGGGGAATGAAGAGATGTTGATTAATTGGTGCAAATATACAGTCTGATAGAAGAAATAAGACCTAGTGTTTGATAGATCAGTAGGATGACTATTGTTTACAAAATCTATTGTAAGTTTCAAAATAGCTAGAAGAGAATAATTCAAATGTTTCTAGCATAAAGAAAAGATAAATATTTAGGGTGATGGATATCCCAATTACACTGATTTGATCTTCACAAATTACATGAATGTATTAAATTCTTATGTGTACCCCAAAATATGTACATCTGTTATTTATCAATGAAAATACAATTTAAAAAGACTTATTGGAAGGGTTAAGCAAACTAACATATATAAATCATGAACCATGGTGCCTTGCAGAAAGCATGTGCTCAAATAGATATACACGCTTGACTTCTGTGAGCCATTGTGGACCTGCACGTCCTTCTAGTTAGTAGCCAGCTGCTTGCACCTTCAGATCCACATTCTGCCCAGGGAAACAATACTATTCCTCTTCCTTTTTTTTTTTTTTTTTATCATTCTGACCAGTCCAGCGATGAGGGACTGCTATTTTTATTTCTTTCTAACAGTGGAGGCTGTTCAAACCCTGCCACTAAGCTTGTTTTCTTGATTTTAATTAAGTAAGGCTTTACGGTACTTGCTTCAGTAAAGCCCAAGTAATAGAGAGGCAGTTAGTTGGTTGAACCCAGACTCCAGGGTGTTAGTCCCAGCTTTGCGGATGATGCTGGGCAATCTAGCTTGGTGTCTCATTGTGGAGGAGAATTAATAAAAAATGATTATGTCGCTCTTTGCAAATATGACTTGCAGCTGAAATAATCAGTGATAATAATATAGGACTAGAGTCTCTGGGGAGTAAACTACCCTTTATCAATGGGCATACTCCTGGAAGCCAGCCCCCTCCTGGGCCTTCCTCAGGGCTGCCTGGTGTTCAGTAGGCATCCAGGTATTCCAAATAAATGCGCAAGATTTCTCCAGGGGCTCTTCTGATCAGAACAGAAGGACCACATCATCCTTGACGACTCTTGTTCCATCGCAGATCTCCATTTTGTCATGAATTCTAATATGTCTGAAATCTTTTTCTTTCTTGTCATTACTACCACAATGGCTCTGGTCCAAGCCCTTAGTTCTTTTCTTGAACATTCCAGCAGGCCTCCAGCTGGTCTCCCTGCCTCCCGTCTTACTGCAATACACGCCTTCTTTCATACTTGTGTGGGAGTGATTTTTTAATAAACCAAGAACTGACCCCATTACCTCTTGGATTCAGGCTCCTGGCTGGTGCCTGCTGCGTGCAGAATCAGCGCCGGACTTTCATGGCACACAAGGGGTCAGGGCAGGGAAAGGAACTGACGTTTGGGACTGCCTGCTCTGTGTCCTGACAGAGTTATGCCATTTACCCCAACGATATAACAAAATAAGTTTTATTGTTATTCTCATGTCCAGTTTAAAGAAACTGAGGATCTGAAAGTTTTGGTAACTTGTCAAAAGTCTTAGAGTGACTTTTTGTACTCATACTGTCTAATGTCCAAGGCCATGTTCTTTCTACCAGGCCTCACTGCCACCCTCGCAAGCTATTCATGGCAGGCTCCAGATAACGTTTGTTTCTCTGCCTACCCTCCCGCTCCCTGTGCAAGAGCCACACCAGACAACCCACAACTACCCACCAGGATGTAATATTCAGGCCCCAAGCCTTTGCACCGAGCGCTGTCTGCCGAGCATACCACCGTTTGTCTTGCAGTGCTCTTTGGGGCTGGGTTCCTATCCTTCCTTTAAAGGATCAGCTGAAATGCCACTCATCCAGAAGAACTTCCCTTGCCCCTTGAGCATAGTTAACTGTTCCTTCTACTGTGCTACTTTACAATAGCCATCATCCTTTCATTCATACGTCCCTGTTAAAGCTATGTTATCAATGCACGAGTGTTCATGTCCCCTGCCCTCATCTCTTCAATGCCTGGCAACTATCCAATTCCTATCTGTTTCTCTGGTTCCTGGGACAGTACAAGGAACATGGAAAGTGCTCAAATCTACTTTGAGTGAATGAGGATAATAAAAGAAAAACAAAATATCGATACCAGAAGTTATTCTTCTCCTTGTACTGACATTTGTCTTTGTAGTAAAGATCACACACACACACACACACACACATACAAAATACTTCTTTCTCCTTTTAAATTCAGATTAGGTTGAGTTAACATTTTTTTAAATACATTTAGCAAGAAAAATGCTAAATCAGCTCTGTGTAAATCAATTGTCCATGAATATGAGTGAGAATCAATTATATGAAAGTTTTAGAAAATATAGGTCATTAAATATGAAATGTCCAATTTCAAATCAAAAGTGTAGTATTATGTTTCAAACAAGAAGCAGTACAATTAGCCAAAGTATGCACCTAAAATATCGACACAGTTTTGCCATCTTAATGGTGGCTTGTTTATGCCAGCAGTTAAGAAACTTGGAGAGTGAGTGGCAATGAGATTGCAAAAGGCCTTTCCCACAGCTTGTTGAAAATTGAATATTTTTCCTTGCAAGAAGTTGTCCAAATCCTGGAAGAAGTGGTAGTCAGTTGGTGCAAGTTCTGGTGAATACGGTGGATGACAGAGAGTTTCTATGTCCAGCCTCTGTAGTTTGAGCAGCTTTGTTTGTGGGACATGTGGTCTTGCAAGAGGATTGGCCTGTCTCTATTGATCAATGTTGGCTGCTTAATCACAGAACACTCATCATTTCATCCAATTGGTTGCAGTAGACATTTGCTGTAATCAACTGACCAGGTTTCATGAAGCTGTAGTGGATAATACCAGCACTGGACCACCAAACAGATACCATTAGCTTTTTTGGGTGAATATTCGTATTTGGGCTGTGTTTCGGCACTTCATCTTTATCCAACCATTGTGCTGAACACTTGAAACTCTCACAAAGAATCATTTTTCATCACACGTAACAATACGATGTATAAATGGTTCATCTTTACGTGGTGACAGCAAAGAAAGCCAAGTTTCGAGACAATTTCTCTTCTGATGCTCATTAAATTCATGTGGTACCCATCTATCCAGCTTCTTTACCTTGCTGATTTGTTTCAAATGGTCCAATGTTGTTCGAATAGTAACAGCAAACCTTGCTGCTAATTCACGCTTGGGTTGAGATGGACTCGCTGCCACTACAGCTTGCAGCTCATCATTATGCACCTTGGTCTCAGGTCACCTGGGTGACTCATTTTCAAGATTAAAATCATTAGAATGGAATTTCTCAAAGCATTGACATACTATGTGTTCATTATCCACGTCCTTCCCATACACTTCATTGATATTTCGAGCTGTCTGTGCTGCATTGGTTTCCCAACGGAACTCATATTAAAAAATAACACGAATTTTTGATTTACCCATGATTTCACAGAAATTGCTCTAAAAAAATTTTGAAAGATAATCACAAGCCAAAAGGTGCTTTTGAAACAAGGAGGATGTACTTTTACAATAATTAAAAAAAGAAATGTCAAAGTAAAATGTCAGAGATATCAACTGTCAAACTAAGTACTTAAGGAAATCAGACATTTCATACTTAATAACCTAATAATATGTCTACTACCACCCAGCTAAATTACAAACTCACTTAAGAGCACCTATGACTTCATCTTCAACGCCTCCTCTCCATAATATAACAAAGGGTTTGCATCATGGGGGGGATTTCTTAGCTGTTTCTTGAGGTTACTTAGGCAACTCTGCCAAAAGCTCTGAAGAAGGATTCAAACTTTTATAATATAAATATCTGGCTATAAATCCCTTGTCAGTTACTGTTAACTAAAGTTTTCCCAAAATGAGGGGCTACGTGGAAGTTCTGTTAGTCTGACCCTTCAGCGGCACAACTCTGGGCTGCCCACGTCCACTGATGTCAGGGTTTATAAAAAGCACACTGAAAGCCCCTTGGTGGAGAGCAGGGGTCATGTCACATTATCTCAAGTGACAGTGGCCACCAGAGAACTCTGAGGAAACACAACTCTGTGAGAGTGCATTTGCAGTAGCCGCCGCTGAAGATGTCGCTTGGAAGCAGGGGATGGGAAGGGGGGGCGCTATCGTTTTTGTCATTACTTGTAGCCGGAGAAACCACATCATTATTTCTGAAGGAGACTCTGGCCAGACATTTCATTTGAAAACTGTCATTTTACAAATGTTTAATTACTTCTCAAATGCAAAGGATGACTGCAAATTTGTGATCTGTCGTGTAAGAAGCTATCAACCTCAACCTCCTTGAGTCACTGGAAAGAAAAACATTTTACACAGAAAATTAAAGTGGTTTGATCACTTTGTATTCAGTATGATTGTTCTGTCTTCCCTATGGCTTTGTTCTCTGATCTTATCTATACCTCAGGGGAGACTTCCCAGCTAAAGCCCTTCCTGCTATGTTCATTCCAGTACTCAAGATTTACTGCAGTTCCAGCTACATAGCCAAGAAATCACCTGAAAATTAAGTTCTGAGTTTAATTAGGGGAACTCCATGACATTTCTCTGGGATTCTTTGAAGATGTAGCTCATTCAGTTTTCGAATGTAAAGTTTAAAGCTAGGATCGTTTTTAATGGGGGTGGTTGCTGTCTCTCACGATTCTGTGTGTTCAGTTTAATTTGGCAAATACAAGTGAGCAATTTTGGTCACTAGATTTCGATCCAGAGAGGACATGAAAATGAGTAAGGAGGAGTCCCTGCATGCTCTGACTCTGCTGGTCCCTTCACCTGGAGCGTGCTCCATCCTCACCCTCACCGATTCCCCTAAACCAAATCCACCGTGGTTCGGAAAAATCTCCGCCGAGCTTCCTGTGGTACCTACGACTGGAAATAATGGTGTCCTCCACTGAATTTCCCCTAGCCCTTCATCCAGATATTCTCATAACATCCATAGTCAATAACCATGTGATGCAGTTACTGTATTTCTCTTCTCTTCCCAAATACACTTTAAGTTATTAATATTTGAGGACAAGGTTTTTATCTTATGAATTTTGTATTCCTCCAGAGATAAGCATGCTCTGTATGTACTTGAAACACACACATGTGTTATGTTAATGAAAGGACAAATTCCTTCACATTATTTATATCGGAACGGAGGTGTGTGAGGAGAAAGGAGGTGGAGTACAATTTGAAGTGGAGAATGATCAGTCAGTATTCTGCGGAGTCGAGTGAGAGGAAGTTAGTAATTTCATTGGATGAACTAGTAATAACTCATGGAGAGGGTTATGTTATATAACTGTTCTGATTTGCCCAGGACTAAAGGGTTTCCCAGGATGGAAAAACCTGGGAAAGGCCCAGGCAAACCTTGAGGAGTTGATCACCCTACTCAAGACGGAGGCTCGTGTACAATAGCCATGGAAGAGGCAATCCACAGAGAAACTGCCTGCCCGAAGTCCGGGAAGGCTGCCGCAGGGCTTGTTGGAGGAAGCATCCTCTAGGCCAGAATTATTAACATAAATGATACTCTAGGGTGTCGTAGGACCTAAGGCAAGAAAGGAAGGAGGGGCTTTGTAGAGAGGGGCCCAGGGTAAGAAGTTCAGCATCCATTGATAAACAATGGGAGATGTGAGAAGTTGGCAGCTTCTTTCTGACACCATCCTCATGCTAACTTCTACCCCTTCCCATAAACAATTCTAGAGAGACACGGTGGTTCACGGATCTAACTACTGTCAAGCAAACTAGTTTCCCCTCCAGTTTACCCAAGTTTGGAGTTTTATAAAGAGTGTGTCCTGAAAAACAATGAAGACACATCAAGGATGGCAGTAGTTCTTGCACCCACTGTGCTGTTTAAAACCGAATGGTCTGGGGTCAGCAAATATTGCTTTTATTCATCCTACTTGACCGCCTTCCACAAGGGCACCTCTGAACACCACCACAGGCACTGACGGGCATCTGCTTACTGGGTAGGGAAGCCCGGCCAGCACTCCCAGGTTACAGGTCCACTTCTGAGTGTCCGAGGGCCAGGGCGGGGGAAGGAGAAGTCATGCCTCTGCACAGACGCTCCTTTCATAAAAGCAAAAACCTGCAGTCTAGGCTGTCTGACCTTGTTGTTTGATTATTTATACTGCCAAAAAAGAGTATAATAAATTTCTCCAAGTTTCTCTATGGCTATTAAAGGGTATGGTAACCAGCCTTTTATATGTTTACTGAAGGTTAAAGAGGAACTGATTGTATTGATTTATATTTCAACAAGAAGAATTTAGGCTGATATTCAGGAAGAATTTTCTTACATTAAATTATCTAGAAGAAAATATGTGTGGTCCACAATCCAATACCTTTTTTCCTTGGAACTAAAAAGCTCTGGAGATAATAACTTTTTACACTAATTTATTATGTACTCAATGAACAAGCACTTATTAAGTACAAGTGTGTAATATAAATAGCTGATATTAAACACATATTAAAATTAATACAGCTTTCAATTTTGTAGCCCAAGTAGAGTGGCAAACTGAGCCAATCTTAGCTCATCTTATTTTTCTCAAGCTCTACATGAATGGCAGACTCTGAGACATGTTATATCCTGAGGATCTCCTCACTGTTCTAATTCAGTCATACTCCATTCATCAGAACTGGAGAGGTTTGGGAGGGGAGAGTATAGCACAGCCTGGAAGCTGAAAGTTGATAACAGTGCAAGGACAGAAGACAAATGCTAGCAGATAAAATGGGTCAAACTGAGAATAAGTGGTCACAGCACAAGCAGAAACTTCAGAAGCCAAAGCAGGTTAAACCAGAAACAAATGATCCCTGGAGAGTTGAGAGGCTGTAGGAAATTGAGATGGAAGTTGCCGGGAGAAGTGTCTTGCTCGCGGCCAGAGCAAATGTGCCTTAGCACAGGGCCTAGCACAGTCCTGGAAGATGGCTGGGCTCTGCAGTCCAGCCTTCTATTCTGTTTTGTTCTGTATGCAGGAAATTCTACCCCTGGATAGCCATAAATGCTCCATACGTGGCTTTTCACAGGATTCAAGGCACAGCCTCACTTCATGCTAGACAGCTCATCAGAAGATGGTTAGAAGAAATCTGTGACTAAGCAGTGCAGTTTGAAGCTTATTCCTGGACAATGTCACATTTCCAAAACTGTGATTTAAAATTACATCAGGCAGAACAGATGAAAAGAAATGGGAGAAAAACAATCTCTTTTCTTGCAGAGGAAGTGGAGTGGGATGAGCCGTTGGTGGAGCATGTTCCACTTTAGGCTCCTAAGGAGCCTCCTAAGACCAGGCTAATAGCTGTTACCCTGGAGAAAAGCAAAGGACTTTGTAATCCTGCTCTCTCTCTAAGAAAACTGCATGTTGGGTAGACCTTTGCCGGTTTACATACAGGATACATACCTTTTACAAAAGCAGGAGCTCACTGTTCAAGAATCTAAATCAGGACATCCTCATTGAACCTTAAATCAATTCTAGCAAACCTCAAAGACAGCTACATTTTCAGTCTGTTGCAAGAACTGCATAAACTCAACACACGCATACCAAACAAAACACAACTAGCTAATTGATTTTACATACCTAAACATTCACCTGTGAGAGAACTCTCTTGGGACCCTTCTCTGCTGAACTGTTGGAACCGTCCTAAGAAACATTCTAAAGAAAGTCAAGAAAATAGATACTGGAATCCCAGTTGTCCAGTTGTTTCTTCCACTTCTTTGTGTAACAAATCTTAGTTAGGAGTATCTGCAAATGTTGAAAGATGAAAGAAGATAATGGCTTTTTAACTGGCTGGAGAGAGAGCAGTATATAACACCTTGCACTGAATTTAGATGACACACATATTTTTACTTGAGAAAAATAGGTCTAGTATGATCAGGGCATGTAGAATGGTAGAGAACGGATCTGGAAAGCCACATTATGGTTGTTGGTGAAATTTCTGGGGTCCCATGTCACGTAGGCATGGTTGCACGGAATGTATTATAAGGAAGAGCAGTGTTTCGAAGTCTCTTCTGAGTGTGCACTGCTGTATTTGTTGAGTTCTCTGTGTTTATTTTTAGAAGTGAAGTGGTTTACCAAACACATTTTCCATCTAGTAATCAGATCACCAGTCAACAAAGTCAGTCCATGTTAACTTTAACATGGATCTGATATTTTTATGAAGTATGTATTCCATAACTTTGCCCCAGTAGGAAAAAAGCATTCAAGCCATCTCAAATGTTATCCTACCAACTTTTCCATTCTTTACCGCCCCCCATCCTCTGCAGCCCTTTCCAAAAAACTCCCAGTTCAGTCAGCTAAACTGATCAGCTTGTGTTCCCCAGACAAGTCCTGTGCTTTGCTACCTGCCTGGTTTGCTCTGTTTTTCTTTCACCTGAACACCCATCTTCTCTCTGCATGCTCCCATCAGATTTTCCTGAGCACAAACTCCACTTCCTTGATGAAACCCTGTCATCATCAAAGTCATACTATTTTTCAGTTAAAAGAATTTTGAGTAACCCCTAGCCACATCCCTCATTTAATAACATTTAAAACTGAAGTCCAAAGAAACTGGACTTACGATTAAATAAGCAGCTGGCCGTGGTGGCATTTTCCTCCTCTGGCCCTGCCTGGTCCTTCACACTGATGTTTCCTTACGTCACCTTGTTTGTACTTGTCCTGTTATCTCTGCCGTAGGCCCTGCTCTCTCGCCACGAATGACATGCTCCTGTGGGACAAAGGCTACCTGAAATGTTAAATCTTGATAACATAGAGAAATGCCTTACAGATATTAATCTATTTAATTGACTCGATTAAAGAAAAACAATTATTTTTCTCAAATTCCATTCAAAAGTAAAATCTTCAGACTGGCGTTGATGATAGGGTAGGCATCCCTCACATAAAATTTCATTGGAGATCTTAAAAGATAAAGGTTATATCTAAGAGAATTTAGACATATGGAAACTGTTCGTTCTCATAAGCTGTAAAGTCCAATAACGTATGAGATTCACATTTTTATTACTAACTGTTTTAAATCTGATTAGTTTAAAAAATATTTCCTAACTTTTGCCACTGAACTGTTTGACAGGTTTTTTTGTTTGTTTGTTTGTTTGTTTTTGAGACAGAGTCTCACTCTGTTGCCCGGGCAAGAGTGCCGTGGCATCAGCCTAGCTCACAGCAACCTCAAACTCCTGGGCTCAAGCAATCCTCCTGCCTCAGCCTCCCGAGTAGCTGGGACTACAGGCATGTGCCACCATCTCCGGCTAATTTTTTCTATATATTTTAGCTGGCCAATTAATTTTCTTTCAATTTTTAGTAGAGATGGGGTCTCGCTCTTGCTCAGGCTGGTCTCGAACTCCTGACCTTGAGCGATCCACCCGCCTCGGCCTCCCAGAGTGCTAGGATTACAGGCGTGAGCCACTGTGCCCGGCCTGTTTGACAGTTTTTATTGCCAAGGGACTGATTAGCTGTAGTATTCCATTCAAATTAAAATGTGACACATTTATTGTACGTATAAATAATGTATATATATTTTATTCAATCTATATTCTACAAAGGATTAACAATGGAGAAAACAGACTTTGGGCTTCAAAGAGCTTACTTTTTATTTATTTATTTAGATGTGTTTATGGCCTGGGAGAAAGCAGATAAGATAGGTCAAAAATAACAATTTTAAAACAGTAAAGAGGACTACGGGCTTTTGCAAGAATCTAGAAGCTCGATATTTGCAATCTCTGAGTGAATTGTTACAACATAGGGAAAAGGAGCACAAGTTTTGGGGTCCATTAGAACTTGCATAAATCCTTGTTCTTCCATTTTTATATTAGTGGTGAAATCTTGGCAAATTTCTTTCTCCAAGCCTGGTTTTCATCTAAAAATAGGGTTAATAATGGTATTTTTCTCAAAGAATTGGTGTGAGGATTGAATGAAGTACAGCTGGCTCTATATATTCAGGGTTCCATATTAGTAGGTTCAGCTAACCACTGATCAAAAATATACAAAAATAAAAAATAACAATATAGGTATAAAAATACTACAAATATAAAAACAATACAATATAACAACTATTTACATAGCATTTACATTGCATTTGGTATTATGAGTAGTCTAGAGATGATTTAAAGTATATGGGAGGATGTGTATAAGTTGTATGCAAATACTATGCCATTTTATACAAGAGGTTTGAACATCTGCCAATTTTGGTATCTGCCGTGGTCCTGGATCCTATCCTTGACAGATACTGAGGGACTGTAATACATACAAAGTACTTAGCAAAGTTCATAGCAGGAACTCAGTAAATGTAAGCTATTATTAGTTTTAGGGAAAGAGCCCATAGAGAAAAAGAACTGTAGGTGAAGTCTATTTTTCAGGAATGGGCAGAAGGTGAGTAACCAAGACACACACAAAGAAAGCAGATTGGCTAGGGCAAAAGCCACACTTGCAAGTGGTATAGAAGCAAAGTGATAGGAAAAATAATATAGACTTGATGAATATAGACTATACTTGAATAAGTAGGTCTGTTTATGGATACATGGTTCCCCCAAAACTTACTAAGATAGAAATAAAGAGATAACTTAGGGTATTTTTTCTGAGACATTGATCAACCCGGAATAATTCTACCTATGCTCAAGAAAAATGTTTTGTTGAACTTACCATCTTGTTCTACCTTCATCTTTGGTGACATGGCTTGCAGTGTGTTTTAAAATTGGATATGAACTCTACTTATTAACAGAAGACCTTCAGCAGCAAAAGGAAACTCACCCAGTCATTATACAGTTGACAGGATTTTTACACATGCTTATTGGCTAAAGTAATGCACAAATTGATAAGAAAATTCATAGCTTGCACTATGGAAATATAGTTCTCTCTTGACATAAAGCCACAGAACATGACTTCTCTTTCTCTTACCAGCCATAGTAAGTTCTATTATATCCATTGAATGCAGCAGCCTGAACATGAGAGTTACAAGATCTACATTAATATATGAATTAGGTCAATTTGAGTAATTTATATTCTTATGAGATAAAAAAAAGTGGCTTATAACCTGTCTGCTTCTTGTATTGCCCTCACTTTATAAGGTTGTGTATAGACCAAGACACTTACAAGCATCACGTGCATGCCTTTTGTAGCTCTTTGAAAATGGTAGCATAACTATATGTGTGCATCTCCCTCACTACACTGTTAGTAATTTAAAGATAGGTATTTCATTTTATTTGTAGCTGTATCCCCAATCACTTAGTCCATGTCAGACCAATAAGAGATACTTTATAAATGTTTGCTGAGGGACTGAGCATCTTTTATCTCATATTGAACTCTGTGCTATATAGCTATTTAGCTTTCTGAAGAAAAGTATCGCGGTTGATATCTAACTCTGTGTTTCTCTGCATAGTGCCCCTTATAGAAAACAAATCTTGACGTTCATGGTTCTTCTTGCCACTCTTCACTTTGGAGTTCAATATCATTAGAACCTAAGCCCTTCTCCAAATTCATGTCCAATGAGGTGGATGAGACAAAGTAGCTGCTCCAATAAATTGAGTTTTCCTAATCTCCCTATGCAAATTAGCAATCTCCTAAAATCAGAGATTATCCTGAACAGGACTCAACTGATGGTAAGGCATGGAAGAGCAGGTGACCTGTGGGTCCTGCAAGAGCCTGACTGTATACACAGGTACACGACTGAGCAATGTGAGCAAATCTAGATGCAAGCAAATTCCATCTGGCCAATGCCTGTCAGTCCTATGCACTTCTGGTGTCTGATATTGCCTGGAACATAAAATGCACTTTAATAAATGTCTGGTGGGAATAGGAGGGTAAAAGTAAATAACCTAATATATAAGAGCCTTAATATTTAGGGTGGAACTTAAAACCATAAACAAAAGTCCAAGCAAAGGCCAAAATCTAGGATGCCAGCCTAGAAGTAGTAAGAGGCCAAAATAATAAAATTCAGCATCAGAGAGAGTGGGCAGCAGATGGCAGGGGCTCAAACCTGCTGAACCAGGGCAACTTAGGCCATGGGATCAATTCTTTTTGAAACTGTAGCTACTGAAAGATGGAGGTTTCTAAGTCCTGGGAGGCCTTACTAGCAAGACTGATTTGATACTGACTCCGAGAAAGCCTGGCATACTAGTCCAGATATTTTTCCCACTTTGGGAGAACTGGAAGAAAATGTGGAGATGTACTGACTGGTCTCAATAATGAGGCTTAAAAAGTTCTGATCTGCCAGGATTAGAAAAAAAGCAGAAAAAGGAAGGACATACCATTGAAGGGTAACAGCATGCAGACCAAGATTTTCACCCAGACAGAGTCACAAGAAGAATTCAGCTTCAAATTCTGTTGGAAAAAAATCTGGTTCTTTTTCTAGGTTAAACAACTACTGAAATAAGAAACATATAAATAGGTAGTATGCACCTGACCTAGTCATCTGTCTTGGTGATAAAAGGCTTGACTAGTTGACAGTGTGTCGATGAAGACAGGATTACATAAATGATATTCAAACCGTCTGGCCAACAAGGCTGCTAGTAACTCAGCTACATTTTTCTACTAAGATATTAGAACCTTTGAAAATCGGTTCTTTTTTTTTTCTTTTCCTTTTTTCTTCTTTTTTTGCAGATTGCAAAATTGGATCTTTTTTTAGCTCTTTTCAGGAGAAGGGAAAAATATTTATGAAGCTTATTAGTGAGTAGACAGCACTTTACCTGATAAATATAAACTATCCCTGAGCCTCCCAGTGTCTTCCTTACCATCTCCCAGGGGAACAGAGCAGGGTTTTTACACATTAAATTAAATCTTCAGTGCTTTATCACCATGGGTCCTGAAGGGGTTGAATGCAGTGTCAAGAAAATTATTCAGAGATTTTTTCCTCTCCACTCAGTTCTGTAACCTTAATTTAGTGTGTCCTCACATTTACTATTTCTTTTCTGAGAAAAGGCGGAATAGATGCGAGTCAGGATGCATTATACAGAAAGCTTATTTGCCTGGACCTAGGACCACTGCAGTGCGATGCATCTACTCCTCTACACCAGGAAATATTCTAAGGGGAGGCTGAGGCTGCCTTATTTCCAGGCCCTCGTGGTGTGGGGGCTCGACTAGCTAAATGAAGTGCAAAGATACATGAGCTGGACAAGACAGGCCCTTTCTTCTACCTAAAACACCAGGATAACCTGGCAAATGTATGGATGGTGGCACATTTACCTCAAATCACACAGATAATTGCTTTGATTTTGCATCTCACTCTACTAATACATATCTAGTCATTGAAAGGTTTCAGAAAGGCTTGTTTCAATCTGGATTTTAGGGAAATATTTTTTCAAAGCATCATTCACCCACAGACAATTTAGAACAATTTTATTAAAAAAAAATAATAAAAGCATTTACATCCACCCTAAAAATATGAATATAGCATACAGGTAACTGGGTGAGCAAAACACTCATTTGCATACCCAATCAGGCTTTTATGGAAGCATGTGCCCAATTGTGCATGTAAAGACAGGTTTCATTTGCACTTTATTGCTTCAGACAATGGACATTCTATATCCTGGGGGTCGATTTCCAACGCATGGCTTTATAAATTTACCATTTCAGCTTTCTTTCCTTTAAATGTGAATGTGGGCTGAAAGCTGCTTGCTCAAGTTCAACCTCCTGCTGCTTGGTTCTGCTTGGGGAGAGTCTAAGTGATGACTTACGATCATAATTGTGTTGCAACCTTCTTTTGGCTTCCAAGGGCAGAGGGATAAAGTGAATAGAAGAAATGTTAAGAGTTTTAAGAAAGTGTTGCTTGTTGACAGCAAAGATTATCTTGCTTGATAAAATCAATTTTGATGACAGCACAATCTGAGATTTTCCCTGAAGTTGATTTTATCAAGATAATAGATTAAGTACGTCTGACAGCTAGAGTTTGGTCAACAAAATATTTTTTTTTTGTCAAATTTCTCTGCTAGGCAAGACATATATTATGAATTCTTGATGTTTTTTCTTTGAATAAAACTCCATTTTAGAAAGGAAAAAATTATGTCAAAATATATTGGAAGAAAAAAATGAGTCTTTTTTTCTCTAAATTGTGTGCTTCAAAGAGGACTTTTCTTTTTTTTTTCTTTTTTTTTTTGAGACAGAGTCTCACTCTGTTGCCCAGGCTAGAGTGCCCTGGTATCAGCCTAGCTGACAGCAACCTCAAACTCCTGAGCTTAAGCGATCCTTCTGCCTCAGCCTCCTGAGGAGCTGGGACTACAGGCATGTGCCACCATGCCCGGCTAATTTTTTCTATATATATTTTTAGTTGTCTAGCTAATTTCTTTCTATATTGTTTTAGTATAGACGGGGTCTCACTCTTGCTTAGGCTGGTCTTGAACTTCTGAGCTCAAACGATCCTCCGGCCTTGGCCTCCCAGAGTGCTAGGATTACAGGCATGAGCCACCATGCCTGGCCCAAAGAGGACTTTTCATATAAGCCATCAATCATTCCTGAGCCTTAACAGCATTTGACTAAAATTGTTGTTGTTGTTTTTGTTGTTGTTTTTCTCCTCAAGAACAAGGGATGAGAGAAAGTGAATTGGAAATAAACTAAGTGTTCTGTAGAACTTCCCAAATCTATACCAATTTTCATTTGGCAATGGCAGGGGGAGTTTTATTATATTTGAAATATAAGCAGATTTCTTACTTTTAGACAGGAGAATTTGAATTTTCATAATGTTTGCAGGGAGAAGGCCTCTAAATAATTGCTTATCACTGTTCTATGCCCAAAGATTGATCCAGAAGGACTAGTATTTACTAGAATGCTCTGGGTGGTGTTTCTGTCTCACAGTTGAAAATATGTATTGGATTGTCAAAGACAATTGCGAAGATCTTAAATCTGAGATCTCCAGAAAAATGTTCCCCTTTGAACATGAGCTGCTCTGCTGCAGCCCTTACCTGACGGCAAGGGGGCATTACATTCCTATCTGGCATGCAAAACCGGGTAGAGCCTTGTATTCTGGTCCTGAGTGTATGGGCCCAGATAATCCTTGCTAATGGGTACGGTGTTAGTGGAAAAATGTGATTTCACTCTCTAGAACCTAGTTTGGATATGTTTTGAGATGATAAAACAGGACTAAATAAACATCAAGGTCCATTCTAATACTCTATCAGTCTGTTCACTCTGTGATCCTAGTTTTGAAGCAAGCCACTCTTGATGCATGGGGTCAGGCATGGGAATAATATTTAAATTTTGATTCTTTTCCCCTTATTTTATTTTAGAGTGGGAATAAGAACTCAAAAATGTATTAGGTTATTAGAGACTCTCCTATGTAGTCTGCTGTGTGTAGATGTTCTCTGAATAACTTTTAGGTATAATCATGACGGACACTGTTGCTCACCTATCCAATAGCTATTCCCACCACCTCCAACATCAATAACCTTTCTCCTTAATGGCACGGGCAACTTTCCTCTAAAGAGGCTCAAATACCAGAAACTCACTTTCTGAGACTCCCTTGCAGCTAGGCTGGGCATAGGCAGGCTATCAAATCTTAGCTATCGGGGCCTGAGGGAGAGCCTGAGGGCAGATATCTGGAGAAGTGGGAGAAAATCCCCTTTCTCTTTATTCTTCTGCTAAAACTGTTGTGTTCACATGTTTGCCTGCAATGCTACTACCCTCTTTTGACAGTGATGACTCACAGCCACATGACAAGTGAGTCAGCCTGTCAGCAACTGAAATTCCACATGAACGAAGCGCTGAGCTGGGTGGCAGAGGAACTGGACAGGAAGGGTCTGGATCTTGAGGCTGTAATTGTAGCCCTGACTTCCACTCTCCCCTCCCTGACTTTTTACATGAGATAATGCAAACCCTTTTTAGTTGGTGTTAGAATGAAACACTAGTGATGTTTCTTTTACCTGGAAAAAACTCTGCCAAGTGATACTCTGGGCCCTTCCCAGAGCCTTTGCTCCCCATCTCCACCCCCATACCCCACCAGGGGAGTGGAAATAGCTTAATCTGATGAGTGATTTTGGAAGGTTAAAGCAGGAGGAAATGCCAGACCTTTCCTTTCTGTTGGGTACTGGCCTTTCAACAGACATCCCGCTGTGCAATGGTAGGTAGAGGCCAGACTTAGCCCGGACTCCTGGGGTTTCCCCCGCTGGGGTGTGGGTGCCTGGTACTGAGGGTCAGTATTAAGATGCCCATTTGCCTACAGATATAAACCACACTCTTCACTTTTAATCTCTATCCAAAATGAAGGTGCTATATTTATTTCCATATGTTTCCTTCCTATTTCTTAAGTTTTTCTCAACTTGGGCTAGGAAGAGAGAACTACCAATTGCCCCCCTCAAACACCAACAGTGGGGTGTTTTGCTACTTGCAGCAGAAAACGTTTTGCTTGTGCAGATGTTCTGATTAAACTAGGACCCTCTTGAAAGTTGGGACAGACTTCATTTCCTAAGGTTCCTCTGCCACCCAGCTCAGCACTTTGTTCACATGGAATTTTGGTTGCTGACGCGCTGACTCACTTGTCATGAGGCACTCAGGGAATAAATTTGTCATCCTAGATTTTTTTTCAGTGTGGTGGGAACATCATTAGTTAGGTATTCGGTAGCTGCACGAAAAAGGCTGAATAGTCATGTTTCTTTATATTCTCTGATGATGGAACTCCTCCCTGCCCATCTGAACAGTTGGAAGGAGTCCAGAGCTGAGCAACAGCTATGCTGAAGGCAGTGACTTACACGGAGATGCAGAGACGGTCAAATTTGCATAGTGTGGCTAAGTGACAACTGAGAGGAGGATATGACAGAGTAGATATATATCTTACATAGCAAAGAGAGAGAGTGAATACCTAGCCTTGCTAAAGATGGGGAAACAGAAAAAGACAGAAAGGAATAGATACGTTCAGGCTGAATATCACGAACCATTCGGGAAGCAACTCCTCTGAGGCAACATTATGTTGTAGTGGAGATCGGGTGATATACTGAAAATAATATAGCCACTAGAGAGAGACAGACCTGATTTTAAGTTCCAGCCCTATTGCTTAAAATATATCTGACCTTACAAAAATTACTTTATCTTTCTGAATATCAATTTTCTCATCTTTAAAGTGGAAATAGTATTACCTGCTCTGTGTATGTCGCAGAGTTGTGAAGGTCTAATGAGTTAATGAATGCAAAGGAACCTTTAAAATCATAAAATATTATTTAAATTTCAGATACTGCTTTGATGACAGTTCCACAAATTTATGATCTCCTCCTTCTCCCCCTCCCAAAAAAGGTGCCAGAGGCACCCTCAGGAACCTAACAAGATACTGACCAAATCTCTATGTGACACAATCATGTTGTGGTTCTCTTCTGCTTTTATAAAACGGACGTAGATTATCTATCCCAGAGGTGTTTACAAAAGGGACTCATTCAGGCAGAAACTGTTTTAACAGCCCAGCCCAGGTCAGCATGACTGCCAGATTTTCATTTGCAGCTAGGTGCTTTGTCATCCAACTAAGCCTGGACAAAACTTATGATTCAGTGGCCTTCTATAGACAGATACTTAGTGTCTCAAAGATGTCTGGGGTGTTAACAGAAAAAAAAAGGAGTTACTGATTAGACTGTATTCTTAGCAAATACTCCATGATACATCTTGCCAAGCTATAGTATTTTACAGACATTATTTGTCTTATGCTTTTAATATATTTCCTCATATTGCTAATCTACTTTTTAATAATACTTTGGTCATAGGGTAATTTTTTTAATAAACAAAGTTAAATATGAAAATCTTTTCCTTGTTAAGCTAGTTTTTAGGTTTCTTGTCTTGGTTTAAAAAATATATTTCCTAAAACTCAAGGATATATGTATCCTGGAAAATTTATGTATATGTGTACCTTGACTACATATATGAGATTATTTTGTCCCTTTAATCCATTTTTAATTCATGTGGACCCTTTTTTTGCGACAGGGTCTCATGCTGTCATCATAGCTCATTGCAACCTCAAACTCCTGGGCTCAAGCCTCAGCCTCCTGAGCAACTGGGACTACAGGCATGAGCCACCACTCCAGGCTAATTTTTCTATTTTTTTCTGTAGAGATGAGGTCTTGCTTTTTTGCTCAGGCTGGTCTCAGACTCCTGGCCTCAAGCTTCCTCCTCCCTCAGCCTCCCAAAGTGCTGAGATTACAGGCATGAGCCACTGCACCTCTGGTCTTGGACTCTTTTATTGAGATGAAATTCGCATACCACCCATCTTAAGTGTTCGATTTGATGAGGTTTGAAAAGTTTATATACTCAAGGAACCATCACCCAAAACAAATAAAGAATATTTCTTTAGAATGTTCTCTTATAATTTTCCTCCTGTAGCAGACACTGTTTTGATTTCTAGCACCATAAATTTGTTTTGCCTAATCTTAACTTTCTCATATATGGCTTTATGCAGTATAAACCTATTGCATCTAGCTTCTTTCACTTAACCTAAGATTTCTGAATTTTTTTCTCTGTGTTGTATACAACCATAGTTCATCCTTTTTGATTTTTTTGCTGAGTAGTATTTCATGGTATGAATATATCGCAATGTGTTTATCCATTCTCAATTGATGTATATTTGTTTGCAGTTTTTTGTTATGAAGAATGAAGCTGTTGTAAATGTTCTTGTACAAGTCTCTTTGTAGACATATGTTTTTATTTCTCTTGTGTAAATACTAAGGAGTACATTTGCTGGATCATGGTAGAGATGTATGGTGAGATTTATAAGAAACTACCAAGCATTTTTAAAATCATTACACTTTTTACACTCCCACCTGCAGTGTATGAGAGTCACAATGGCTCAACATCCTCACCGCCGCTTGGTGTTGCCATCCTTTCTGCTTTTAGCTATTCTAGTAATGTGGTGGTATATGCTCTCTGCTCTCAACTGTGAGAATACACATGCATACACACATGTGTGTTCTGCTTTTTTATCGATGTAACATACACATGCTCTCATATTAACAAATGTTCTTTAAAGTACAATTTTAATGACTGTATAATAATCTACAATGTCTTGACTACTTTTAACACCATTTGTTTGCCATCATAAATGACAATGAGATGGAACACTTTTATACATTGACATTTGGATGTTTGTTATTCCTAAGTAAAATTTAACAGATGTGTAATCACTAGGTTAAGAAATAAGAACATTTTAGAGGCCTCAGATATATATTGCAAATTTGTTCCTAAAATAATTTACACCTCATCAAAAATGCAAGGTAGTGTTCTTTATAACCACAACTTTTCTACTAGTAAGTGTTCAAGATTTTTAAAATTCCAATATAGTAATTTAAAAATGGCATTTTATTGTACAATTTCTTCATACTAAGTGAATTCAATTATTTTATGAACATAACTGGAGTAACTTTATACATCTCACTTTAAAAATATATATTCTTGTTTCTTGTTTCTTTGTAATGTATCAGTGCCTTTTATTTTCCTTGTAGCAGTTATTATAACCTGCTTATAGAATGATATTAATTCTCTGCTTGACATATTTGCAGCCAACATTTTTTCCAGTTTTTTTAACTGCTTGATTTTGTTTTAAGTAGAAGAAACTTCTACAGACCGGAGATGACGAAGTGTCATAAACAAAAGAATATGATGAACTCAATGCTGCACCTGGGGCCAACTAGAAAAAACAAAATAAAGCAAAAAATCATTTTTAGGTGTTTCTGACATTTTAAAAGAGGATTTTATTGGTGTAATAAAAGATAGTAGTTATGTAGCAGTATTTTGTTACTAATTTCTGAAGGTATCTTTAGAGTTAGCCCCTATTTTTACATGCAATAAGGACATCATTAATGCAGAGAAACTTCACTGATGATGAAATGTAAATTAGCTGATCGTGTTAAGATCATGTCTGTATGGTCTGAGTAGAAAATGGAGGCAGTGATTTAGCTGTATACAATTCTCATAGGTATTTATGTTCTGATCAGATAGGCTACACAAGCAAGCCAAGAGTTATTAACTGTATGCAATAAGTTGTTTTAATCAGATATCTGGGATTTGTTTTAATTAGGTATGGTGAGACATGCAGACATAGAAATGACTTTCGTGAGGAAGAATTTTATTATACTCACAGACACCTAGAAGTAGGGGCCATGGCGTGCCACGCAGGGTCACACGGGGGAGCAACAGGGTGATTGGGAGGCAGGGAAACATGGGCAAGAGAAAGGCCGTGTCAGCAGGTGTAGGACTGGTTGGTTTGAACAATTTCAGTGAACTCTAGAGTGTGAGGGTGTAAAGGTGTAGCTGTCGGGTACCTGGCCCTGCAATGTTAGAGTAGGTGAATAGTGGCCCCAAATGCTAGAGTGTGATAAAGGAGACAGTGGGCGGTGCGGGCTCTGGGTGCGTTGGTTTGCATGCGAAAAGCATGCTCACACGTGTGCTGTGTACTCTCTCTAGGAACTGGCTGATCCTGGGAGGGGCCGTCCCTCCAAGGTCAGCAAGGACCCACAGGTCAAAGCATCAGACTACAGAAAATAAATAAAAACAGGGTTAATACATGTGTTAACAGAAACACCCTTCTCACATTCCTTTATGTTGCCAATAGAATTTGGAAAATGCTCTTTTTCATACAGTTTCCAAACATTACAATCCCACTTTTCTTCTAACCTTATCCAAACACATTTCCCTTTGCAACATGCCTCATGTTGCTCTTGTCCTCTCCTCCGCTCCCCTCTCTCTCTCATGCTCTCATTGCTTATGTCGGGGTGCATGCTGCCCTCCCGTGATGCCCTCTTGGCTCTTGTCTTCTCTCTGTCCTCTTCTGTGTTCCTGGGTGGTCTAATCTTTCAACACCGCCTTTCATGTGCCACTCATGGCAAATCTGTAAATGTCCCCCTATTTTCCATCATATCAAATCAAACATTTCCAGCCTAGATTAAAATTTTCTTTCTCTGTCATTCCCCTTTTCTTAATTACTGTTGCCTTTCCAAATACTGACCACGACACAAGGCCTTATGCAAGCTCCACCACCATTACCAAGCACCGTCTCAGTCTCACCAAACTCCTCTCCCCACAATGATAAAAATTAGCTCTGATTGGAGTTGCTCAATTATTGTGTCTTGTAAATGCATCATCCGTCTCTTCAACTTGGATGTCCTTAAGCGCAAACCTGTTATTTGTCATCAATTGCTAGGCACGCACAGAACGTAGTCACTACTGCCATACTGCATGCTGCTCTCTCCACAGATAATGTTGTCCCCATAACTTACCCAGCTAGAAATAATCTCTGTATCTATCATCTGAAACTCAGCTCTTTAAAGACCTCCGTGACCACTTCAGACAGTCAGTCACTTCCTCCTGCTAAAGGCCATAATGTGTTGTTTGAACACAACTATATTCCAGCATTTGATCACAATCATCTACTTCTCCTATCTGTCTCCACAGCCATGCAGAGACCATACCTTGCACATGGCTGCATCTTTACAGCTTGATAGTAGTGCAATATACAGAAGATGCTCCATATATCTGAAGCATTAATACTTAACACTGAGATTCCTGACTACAACACCTGCAATACTCCGCTTTGTACTATTTGGTTTAAATTATTATTATTATTTTAATCTTTGTGTGTGTGTGTGTGTGTGTGTGAGAGAGAGAGAGAGAGAGAGAGAGAGAGAGAGAGAGTGTCTCGCTCTGTTGCCCCAGCTAGAGTGCAGTGGCATCATCATAGCTCACGGCAACCTCAAACCTCAAACTTCTGGGCTCAAGCAATCCTCCTGCCTCAGCCTCTCAAGTAGCTGGGACTACAGACGTGCACCACCACGTCTGGCTAATTTTCTATTTTTTGTAGAGACAGGCTGTTGCTCTTACTCAGGCTGGTCTTGAACTTCTAGCCTCAAGTGATCCTTCTGCATTGGCCTCCCAAAGTACTAGGATTACAGGTGTGAGCCACCACTCCTGGTCTTTATTTTTAATTATTATTGTTTCCCTTTAGAGGACACTTAACATTTTACCGATGGAATAATAAATCCAGTCAATTCATTTAAGATGTTATTAAATAATTCACATCACTTCCATAATAATTATTTCAATAGATGTATAGTTTTTATTTGGCGATTATGTATCTTACATCTCCTGTTCCTAAGTTTTTTTTGTTTTTTTTTAGCAATTCAGTAATGATTTCCTTCTAGTCTGCTACCAAAATACTCACCTAATTGCAGTAGATGTATAATGGGTCTACCTATTTTTCTCTCTAGATTTATACTTCACTCTCTATTTATAGTCTTTCAATGTTGGCAGGTGTGATGTTCCATCATTTAAATATATCAGGAAAAAGGTTGCTTTTTAGAAGATATATATATACACACATATATATCACTTTATGTTATATATATAACACACACACACATATATATATGTATAAAGAATCTTTCCTTAAAAATGTTCTGTACACAAGAGATATTTTCAGCAAAAGAACAAATCTGAAAAAGTATATAATCCAAAACTCAGGCAGCTTGATTAGTAACTGTAGTTTTTAAAAAAAGCTCATGCCAAATATCAATGAGCCATTTTGTTTGAATCCTACACCCACTCCTACTAAGATTTATTTAGGCCATGTCAAGATGTTCTTATTGGATCACTATGTCCAAGAGGAAAACATTCATACAGATAAGCTGATTTTTCACTTTCACAAGCCTTTTTCCATATCTTCTCTATACCTTATCTGCATTCATGATAAGATACGTATATTTTTAAAATGAAATCTAGTCACATTAATCATATTTCTTGCCCAACTTAAAATTCTTCTGTGGTTTCCAAATTCCTTATCTTCGCATTTAATTCCTCGTAGCAACCTACTTTTTCCTTTTTGTCCAATTTTATCTGCCCCCATCTGCCCCAGTACTAGTTCCTACTAGTACCTTGAGAAGCCTGTGCTATTGCACAGGTCCCTGCCCGCACTGCCTCTGCTCTCGTCAGTTAAGTCTATTCCTAATCATCCTCCGGAAGCTGTTCAGTGTCAGCCCTTCTATAAAATGCTTCCAGCTGTCCCTAAGAAGGAGTGACTCTCTCCTCCTTTAAGCCCCACTGTACCTTGTTCATACATCTCATAGTAAGATGCTTTATTAATGTCTTTGTTTTATTTATACCAAATGTTGTAAGCTCCTTGAAGTAAAGGATTACATATGGTCTGGTGCCTACCTCTTAGGAGCTCAATCCATGTGTCATGAAGAAATAAATGGAGACAGGTATTTAAACATATAAATAACATGCAATATGATGAGTGCTACAATAGAGATGTGGCCAATATGTGTGGGAAAGATAGCTTATAACTCTCACAGCCCTACTGGGGTATTGCACAATGGCTGGGGTATGTGAGAACTCCGACGATCCATAACAATCAGGAATTGTGAAAGATATTTGCAGACATGATCTTTGCCCTCATACCACAAACACCTGTTGACAGCTCCCTGATGCCAGGCGCTGTGCTAGGAGCTGGGTATGTGGAGATAAAAGACTTTATGTCTGTTTTCAAACAGTGCATGGTCTGGTTTTGAGAAAGAACAATAAGCAGGCCATTTACACTGTGCATAAATCCTGCAGCTGTGGTATATGTTTGTGAGGTAGCAGAACATAGGGAAGGCATCGTATTTAAGTTTCAAATTTAGGAAAGCCTTTCTCGAAAGGAGGACATGTGAGAGGTATTCTGAGGGCGTGAACAGCGGTGTTGCTGGAGAGGCACAGCACTGCCGAGGCTCAGAGATGTTGAAGATTGCGGCAGCAACTCTCAGGCTGTATGGTGTGGTGGATACTGGAGTTGGTGGGAGGAGGAGGAGGAAACATGAGATGAGGAAGTCACCAAGTCCCACTCAGATCCTGGGCAACTGTTAAAGTGTGCACCTTTGCATGCCACCCTCTGTGTAAAAGCCTGCATTGGTGCTGCTCTGCTGGTCGCTGTTCACATAACTTACACTGGCCTACGAAGGTCACCAGGCCAGTCATGTAGGGCACACACCGAAGGAGGTGAGGCAGGAGAAAAAACAAAATGAAACAATAAACAGGAGGCACTTGAGGGAATCCAGGTAAGAACTGACAAAACTTGTATTAAGATGTTGATTTTGAATATAAAGCAAAGTATTCAGTTAACTCAAAATGATAAAAAAGTGGACTTCAGTGTATTGTGTTTAGAGGAACGAGAGAGAGAGGAAAGTGTCAACGATGGCTCCTTTTATTCAGGCTTTGGTGACCGGCTAGGGGTACAGTTACCAGATAAAATACAGGACACCTAGTAAAATTTGAAGGCAATTGTTGAACGGGGAACATTTATACAAAATAAAATTCTTTGGTGCTGATCGGAAATTCAAATTTAACTGGGCGTCCTGTTGTTGTGTTTGCTAGATCTGGAAACCCTAATAGGTGGCACGTTTTATACCAGAGGACAGAAAAAATGAGCAGAGGGAGTGAGTGACTTAGGAGTTGAAGAGAAACATACAGGCTGTGCAGTTACTACTAAAAACTTAGCTCAATGAGATGGACGTGGAGGAGTGGGTAGAGTGGGCAGAGAAGGGCTGTGGATGGACTCCAAGGAGCCCAGCCACTCAAGGTTATGTAGAGGATGAGGCATCCTTGAAAGAGAAGGCGTAGAAACATGCTGACAACGTGGAGTGTGTGATAGCCTAGAAACAAGAAAAGAGAGCATTTCTAGAAGCAAAGAATGGCTGACAGCTTCAGAATCTTTTGAGAGACGCAATGTGAGAAGAAATATCAAGGCCAGCCACTGGAATGAGCAGTTTCACTAAGGCTGGGGTTAGAAGCCAATTATACATGCTCTTTCCACATCCTCAGCTCTCATAAACACTTGAACCTAGTTGCTGAACTCATTTGTCTGCAGTTGCCTTTATGTAAATCATAAGGTTATTTTTTCCATGAGAGGACATTTTTATTAATCAATTTAAAATAGTATGTCCTACAAATAAACAATGATTAACAGTTGGAACAGCAAATTGCAAATATTTATTGGATGCCTACTATGATCTAGCCAAAATGTTAGGCCCTGCAGACGTGCTAAGCAGTGCTGAAACGATTCCTAGCTTCAGAGAGTCAAGAATTTAAGGTGGAAGGACCAATATATGTTAAATAGAAATGAGCAACCTGCCTAGCACTAGTGCTCATCAAATATCAAGTGTTTAGTGTACCTAGAAACACCCAAATTTCTTTTGTCCCTAGTAATGAACACTTGTGACAGATCTTTCAGCAAAAGTGAAAGTGATTTTTCAATCTTATTTTTTAAGCAGAAGACCAACCATAGAAAGCGATTTATTTCTGCTGTCACCATCTTAATGTATTCCAACCAGTCACAGCTGTCCAGATTGACCCAGTGCGAGGGAAGCCAGACCTAGGCACGCTTGGGGGAGTAGCAGCCTTGGGCTATGCTTGCATACCCACACGTTTTCAGGGTACATCGGATGATATATGATACTCAGCCCTTCCAGATTTTCTCGTTAAAACAGTGTATATAATAAAATGAAAATAACGATGTTATACCTACTGTGTAACCACCTGTCAGTAAATTTATGAACAATTAGAAAATGAAAGTACTTTCCAGGGAGCAATTTGTAGAAGCAATAAAATGCTCATTTTTTTCCAGAAATATAATAGGACAACAACTTTTCTCTTTTTTCCCCCCAAAACAGCTCTTGCAGTAATTAATCAGCTCTGTTTTGTTGTTGTTGTTTTGAATGTTTCAGTTCTTCAAAATGCGCTAGATAGGCACAACTGTGGGCGATGAAGGAGTCATTTAAAATTTCCAGGCGAAGTGAAGCTTAGCGCCCAGCCTGTTTCACATTTCATAGGTAGTCACACTTCTTAATAAACCTGGGTTTATGTGCACTGTCTCGGGGGCTTTTCCACTCGGAAGCAGATGCCAGCATTTTCCTTTGTGGAGCACACATTCAGCCCAAGACCTTCCTTCAGAATGTACGTGCTCTTCCCCTTCGGCTTTCTAAGCAGGTGACCTGAGGTCTCCTGACATCCTACAATAACAAAGACTGATGGTAATAATTACTGAAATTTATACAGCGCTTTCTGTTGGAGAGAAGTCTTTCTTCCACGTTATCTCCTTTAAATGATCACGGGAGTGGGTGTTAGCCCTCATTTAGAGTTGAGGAAGTTGAGGCTCAAAGAGATAAAATGAGCAGTCTAAGGCTGCACGGTAAGCAGAAGGACTAAATAGCAAACCCGAGCTCGGACTCCAAATCCTTTCCTCCCCTGCATGAAGATGCTTCCCCAACACGGCTAAATCAGATGAATGCTTTCAGCCGGGATCAACAGAAGACAAGGGTACCATAGCCCCCAGAACAAACTGTGCTACCTGGGAGCGAGCACCCTTGGGACCCGCTCCAGGCTCATGGAACCTCTGAAGCACTGTCATTGTCTCCCGGTCCCGGGGGCTCTTCCCCTTGCAGGTCCGGGCAGGTCCGGGCTGGACCGAACTACAAGGACTGGCCGTTGCAGCCGGCAGAGCGGATGGCACCGGCTTCCTGACCCAC
This sequence comes from Cheirogaleus medius, assembly GCA_008086735.1. Taxonomy (NCBI): domain Eukaryota; kingdom Metazoa; phylum Chordata; class Mammalia; order Primates; family Cheirogaleidae; genus Cheirogaleus; species Cheirogaleus medius. The sequence continues at coordinate 3,003,393 of VBSM01000639.1, read as the reverse complement.
ATCAGGCTTGGTCCCCGCTGGCGTGAAAACACCAATTTCCTAGCAAAGCAACGTCAGTCTCTCTCCCTCTGCTATTTCACCCCTTCCTTTTAATCTTTCTTATTTTTATTGTTCATCTCAAGTCCTTTTTTTGTGTTTCTCGCTTCTTCAGTGGCCTTTTCATAGGTTTCCACGCTTCTCTGTCCTCTTTCATGTCTGGCTCTTTTGTGAGAGGCCCTCTCTCCTCGGTCGTCTTTGTTGTTTGACTCCCCTTTCTAGGATGCCTTTCCCTCCATTCATTGTTATTCTCCCTGAGATTTTTCTCTTGTCACCCGATGGACTTGAATTTTGATCTTTACTGATGGACTAAAGGTTTGTCATCCCCCTGTTTTCTTTGTGAGTCCATTTTATTTTTTATTCTCATCATTCCTCTTGGAACAAAAAGCAAATATTTTTTAGCAGTCTATGTGATCCATCTGATGGCTTGTTTTTTGGCCTAAATGTTTATTCTCTCATTGATAATCAATTATTTTAATTGTAGCTGTCAGGGCTCCAGAGGTAGAATGAAATGATGGCTGGTCCCTTTTCCAGTAATTGGAAACCAGTCCTTTTCTTGTAGCGTCTGCGGATTCCACAAAGGGCAAACTTGTTCCATGTCTCCTAAACAAAAGGTTTTAATGGGCAAATCACAAAGCTGTGGGTTTTAGTGCTCTTATCCAGATGTTTTTGTGGAAAAAATTGAGATTTGCTTCATAACATCTCAGGAAGGGAGTGGTTTGGGGTATGTATAATTGAGCTATAACTCACATGCAGTAGAGGACAGAGATTTTAAATGCGCAGCTAGGGGAACTCGTATATATGTATTCACCTGTATAACCACCACACATGATCAACGTATAAAACATCCATTATTCTAGAAGCTTCCATGATGCCCTTTCCCATCACTCTCTTGAACTTCATAGAAATGGAATCGTATAATAGGTGATTTGTATGTGTGACTTCTTTCACTCAACTTAATATCTGTGATATTCTTCCATGTTGTGTATTTTAATAGTTTGTTCTTTTTTATTGCTCCACAGTTTTTTATTGTACACATTTCATACTCTATTTATTCATTCTCTTACGATGGAGTGGTTTTTGGTTTGTGGCCATTTTGAATAAAGCTACTATGAACATTTTTATGCATTTCTTTTGATGTGTCCATAACACCAGTTTTTCTTGGAAATACCTAGAAGTTGAATTTAAGGGCATAAAATAAATGCATGTTTAGATTTAATAGAAAGTACCAAGCAATTTTCTAACACAGTTGAGCCAACTTCCAGCAGCAATGTTTGAGTGTTTCAGTTGATACACATCCTCATCAAGACAGTATTCTACATCTTTTTAAATGTTAGCGACCTTTCAGGCACGGGAGGAGGTTAGAATTTAAATGCTAACTACATGAAATACAACAATCTTTCAATAGCCTTGTGTAAGGATCCTCAAATTCTTTTGCTTTCTTGACTCCCAAACCTTCACCTGGTGGCTTTGCCTCCTCTGCCACTGTGTCTGGCTAGCTCCACGGAGGCATTTGCAGTTCTGCCCTCTAAAGCTGACCAACTGAGCCCTCCAAACCTCTGGACCCTCTACCATATCCCACTGCAGATGCAGTGCAATGCTTCAGAGCACAGGCTCTGGATTGCCTAGTGGTCACAACCCAGAAAACCCTTGTAATGCAACCCAGAAATCCAAGAAGTTCACTCCCTGGGAGCAAACTTACACCAAAGGAAGATAGGAAATGCATGGAGGAGTAGCCCCAGCTGTGTATTCTCTCTTCATGCTTCCTGACAATGGATGGTCTCAAGCACACGCTCTCTTGAGAGCCTGTTTGTGGACTTCCTGCATGCTTGGCAGAAACACATGCCCAGCTGCTAGGGATTTCTCTCTTCTGCTCATTGTTGGTCTACAGCCAGCACTGACAAGGCATCACCTTGTGCTGCTTCTTGCCCCCCTCTCCCTGCCCTCCTTTACCTTCACTCTCCTTGCCCTGGGATCTCACCACAAAAATAAAGCATCAGTGTCTAATCACTCCCTCAGAACCTGTTTTCTAGGGACCCAGAACTAAGATAGTTTAGTTAAAACATTTTGTAAGATTTTAAATAGGCTTGGTTAATATTGCCAATCCATCCGATTTCTAGAGGACTGAAGTGTGAGTGTGTTAATTGAGAAAACAGGACTGAGATTAAGAGAAAAACGACTCACACGAGAGTTTGAATGACCAAGGTGTAGTTGTGGCTTCTTTATATCTGTGGGTGTCGGGGCATTACTCTGGCTTGCTAAGGCTTGCAAGGATGGAATGGAACTGTTAGACATACTCTGTTAAGAGAACCTTAATATCAAATGTTCTCTCATGTGAAACTGCTTGCCCAGTGGTTACCAGTATTGGTATTGGTTTTTATCCCCCTTCCCTTCAAAGAAAAGCATCCTTCAAATTAAGAAATTCTTTTCTTTTTCAATAACATTCCAACCATTATACCATTATCACTAAGATTTTTTTTTTTAAAAAAGTGACATGTTAACTAGAGTCAATGTCAAATGAATAGTAATAAAATAGTAAACTAATTATACTGTTTCACTCAGTGGGGAATTTCTTCCTTTTTGTCTTAGGCCAATTTTACCAGTATTTCCATGCTCCTTTCTTCTGAGCCACTTTCTGAGTGACTCTGATTTCCTCCTTTGCTGATGCGATAGTATTCAACTGTTCATTCATAATTTATTCATCAAGTGCCTATTATACACTAGGCACTATGTTTGGTACTAGAAATAAAATAGTGAACAAAAACAGTCTCTATTTGAGGTCCAGTGGGGAGAGAGATATTAATTACTAAATTAGGAAAATATATGTAATAACGCAGCAAGTCCTCTGAGAGACATGGGGAATGCTCTCAGATTCTATAATGGGCAGAGCTGGCTACTTGGGAGGCTGAGAAAAGACGTCGCTGAGGGAGTGAGAGATGAGATGAGATCTGGAAGGTATTAAGAGGTGAATGGGCAGGGGAGATTTAGGGAGAAAACAGGAAATGTGCAGACCCTGAGGTAGGAAGGAACTTGAAAAACATGAAGTTCTGAAAGAAGAACACTTTGGCTGGCTGGAGTGAGGATCTGGAGGGGGTGGTGCTTTTAGATTAGGCTAGAGAGGTGACTATGGGTAAGTGCTCTAGTGAGCACAGGCTGCCTTAGGGGCTTTCATAATGTCACTAGAAGCAATGGGAAGGAGTTTAATTCTAAATATTGTGTGTGTGTATGCATGTGTGTGTACAATGATTACATGATTAGACTTTTTTAAGAGCCCATTCTGGCTGCAGGGGCAATTGGACATGGTCAAGAGGAGATGTGCAATGGTTCCCAGGGGTATGAGAGAAGAAGGAATGGGAAGTTATTGTTTAATGAGGACAGAGGTTGGGAAGGTGGGAATGTTCTGGAGATGAACAGTGGTGATGTTTGCCCAATATTGTGATTGTACTTAATGTCACAAAATTGTAAACTCTGTTTAAAAGAGGAAATTTTATGTTATGTATGTTTTGCTAAAATAAAAACAATTAAAAAGAGTGTATGTGGATAAAGAAGTTAGAAGGTTTTTGCAGTAATTCAGGTGAGTGACAACGGTATCCTTAAGTAGGTTGTTGGGTAGTGGAACTGGGAAGAAGTGGACAGATTCAAGAAATATTTTTGAAGACTGGTGAACAGAATTTGGTATGACAAAGACAGGTTAGCTATTCACCACACAAAAACAAGCCTGCGCTCTTGAGAAAACATGCCTTTTTATGTTCAGTCCTTCCCCTCATCTCTAGTCTGCCTTCTAACGTCTGTGACCAGAGTTGGTGTTGTCATGTGTTCTGAAGATGGCAACACCTCCATGGACTTTTATTCCTGTATGACTGTCTGGAACCTAGCCCTCTGCCCCTCCCACCTCCCTGACAATTGGAATATATGAGCAAGCAGTAGAGTTTCATTGTGTTAAGTCACTAAGATCCTGAGCTGTAAGATGCTAGAGTTACCTTAGTTGGTACCTGATATGGACTGAATTGTGTCCACCCAAAACCTGTAAGTTGAAGCCCTAACCTCCAATGTGATAATATTTTGAGATAGAGTCTTTGAGGAGGTAATTAGGGTTAAATGAGGTCACAGGGGTGGGGTCCTAGTCTGATAGGATCTGATAGGACTGTGTCCTTATAAGAAGAAAAAGAGACATCAAAGCTCTCTCTCTGTAGCACAGAGAAAATGCCCTGTGAAGACACAGCAAGAAGGCATTGTCTACAAGCCAAGGAGAGAGCTCTCACCAGAAACCAACCCCAATGGCTCTTTCATCTTGGACTCCCAGCTTCCAGAGCTATGAGAAAATAAATTTCTGTTGTTTAAGCCACCCAGCCTAGGGTATCTTGTTATGGCAGCCCAAACAGACTGAGACAGTGCCACTGGCTAAAGGAATTGAAGCCCGCATCTGGAATAATGGTCATGTGTCCAGTTCATGGACTCAAACGCATGGTGTTGCCTGTCACTGGTGGAGGGACACTGGACATAGGCCAGGTTTGAGTTCAATTCTGGACATGTTGACTTTGAGGTATCCCTAAAACATTCAAAAGAAGACATCAATTCAGGCTACTTGGAAAGTAAACAGACACTGACATGCTATGATAGATTTTCCCTGTTGCTCAGTTCAAATAATTTTCTCTAATTGCTTCATGATTGTACGCACTATCTCTTTTCAAGACTAAAACCTTCCTTGGACTTTTTTCAATCTTCTCCCCTCTAATGTATCCTGAATATAATTGACATTCAGTGAATAAATACATCATTATATTGACTTCTTAAGAAGTGGTGTTTTGGTATCCAGAAGACATAGACCTACGCAGAGTATCATAGAATGTTTAGGGTAGGAACTAGACTTGCGGTTCAGCTACTCACCTGCTGTGGCATTCTCCAAAGTATGAAAATGAAAGAAAAGAACATTCCATAAGTGTGACTGTCCTCTTCTTTGTCAATGCCTTTGTTCCCCATTAAAAATATAAAAATAAGGGCAAATATGAGAATTAAAGTAGGATTCAATTTAATTCTCCATCGAGCAAATGTTATCGATAGCTGTCATCCACACTGCACACCTTAGGTGCTCAGGTTGACACACCACTCTGTCCTCCAAGTGCTACAAGTACAGCATGAGGGGGTGCAGAAATCACCTTACAAAAGACAGCCGAGGATAATTTGCATTATTTTATCCTCAATAAGTAGCAAAGTACTTGATTCCGAGATGGTGTTTGACAAATTCTCCTTGAATATGCTTTCACAGAGTAGTTATTAATCCATATTTGGTGAATGGGTGAATGCAACAATGGATAGACCATGAAATAAAACCATCTGTAGAAAATTTTTTTTCAAAACGTTTTATAAAATGTATACTCTCAGGAATAAAACTCTAGAACGTTAGAGCAGGAATGCATGTCAGAGACCATCTACTTCCATTCCCTTATTTTACACAGCAAGAAACAGATCCTGGAAAGTTAAGCCATGTGCTGATCTAAGTTCGCATGAGTAATGAATACTGAAGTCGATTTCTGGATCTTTTGACTGACCACGCTTTCTCATAACCGTGTGATTATTTTCTACAAGGAGCGCTCGCATTTAAAGGATGCTTGAATCACGTCGTTATCTCAGGACCCTATATTGCTCTGAAGAAACACAAAGTGGCCAGTACAGCTTTCAGCTTGTGAGGAAAGAGCAGGCTGGTGGTCTGAAAACTCATTTCAGCAAAGAGATGTGCTGAATTTACTAAACGAGAGAAGCTGAGGCACCTAGAAAACAGGCTTACTGAGGAGAAAGCTCCGGCAGCTTGCCAGAGGGCATGCTATCAAAATGTGAGAAGCAGCGGCCCAACTTTTCACCTAACTATGTGCGAGGTGACACTCTGGGAGATGTGACGGGGAGCAAGGCGGGACCCAGCTGCACGACTTTCATACTTGAAGCTGTTGTCCTGACACCTGGGTCCGTCACTCATTACCATAAATCGCACTCTTCCCTGGAACAGTGAGAATTGCAGCCCCTCTTACCTACTTGTGTTCTGTGGAAGCTAAAGTTCCTAAATCCAAACAGAATCCTTTCACTGCTAAGAGTAGAACTTTGCATAATCATCATGTTTGCAGGCCAACTAAATGTAAATGTATGCAAATGTACTGGCAAAGTTGGTCTGGCCCTCAGGCCTTCCAAAGAGACCTTCCCCGCTGCAAAAGTTGAGCACTGCCTGCTTAGAGGGAGAAGGATTAAGGAACTGGTAGAAGAGAGGGAACACAAGATAACTTTAGAAAGCAAAAAGTAGGGAAAAGAGATGTAAACTAACCCTCGTGTTAATAAGAAGTCAAGACTAAAAAGCAAAACTCTTGCTAGGGTAGGGCAGGGATGGATTTCATCCACAGGAGCTGCAGTTTAGGGAACATTTACTCACCAGAGACAGAAAATCACTGCAAGGCAATAGTTTCTGAGGCAAATGGGAGCATGCTCCAAATTGTATTATGCCCAGAAATTGTTTTTCTCTTCCTAAAGTCGGTGAAGTCTATAAAACCGCTTTGGCTGCAGCCACAATGGGTACTTTGTCGCTGATGTTTCTTAGGAGAACCTGTTTCAGACTGGCGCGGTTGCCCAGCCAGCATTCTGCAGACTTCTGCTGTAACAGATGAGAATAGAAGGGACAAGGTGGGATGCACATCCTGGAGTCTGAGTGTGGACAACACAGGGCAAGCTCACAGCAATTAGCACATTTTCTCCAGCAAAAGGAAATGCGCAGCGTGGCTGGGACTGCGGACTACAGTGCGTGGCTCAGTAGGATGGAAGAAAAAATTAGGAGCCCCAGAATCAGCACAAAAGTAGTGTCTCACTCCTGAGTCAGAGTTCACTGACAGCCTGGGGAGGAAGTTTGGTCATTAACACCAGCCTCACACTACAGATATGTCTATATAATACATGATTCGTCGTTTATTTCTGCATGCACATATATGCCTAAATCGGTTTGTTTTCATTCTCTTCAACCAAAATATCTTTATTCTTTTTATCATTAAATACCTATTGATTGGTCATTATATGCCAGATACCTTCAATAAGCATTTGTGAGCATCTATTCTATGTGAATCCTGCACCACACCTTTGGGGAAAACATTTTTGTCCACACGGAAGTAAAGACTTTGCCCCTATCCTCATGGTGCATACATTCTGGTGAAGGATTTCAGTGGTAGGTGTAGCATAATGGTCACATCGTGTTATGACAGAGTGGTACCCAGGGGTTTGGGAACTTGGAAGGCCTGAACTCAAATGAGACCTGCAGGTATTTACAAGAGGAGAGCCCAGAACTGAGCAGGCAGAAGTAGGGCACAGTGGGGTGCACTGAAGGGCAGGGACAGGGTGGAGGTCACCCTCATCCAGGGCCTAGCATGATCAGCCAGGCATGCCACACCTCGTGGAGACCTGGAACGGACAACTTCTGCCTGACAGGGCACCATGTCTTCCGGATCTTCCCATGAGAAGAAAAACTCTTCATTAAGGGATCTGCAGGCTGGTCCCTCCCACGGGGCAGGTGCGTGTACACGCCCCAGGGGCCCACACCTGCCCAGGCACGGTCAGCAGGCAGGACCTGGGGGGATTGTGGCAGGGCAAGGCCTCTGTCTCAGAGGCACCTAGGCCCACCTGACTCCGAAAGCTGTGGGCAGTGGAGATGCCCAAGCGGCTTTGTACTGGCCATGCCATCACCTCCTGAACACGCGCGTTCCTCGCGGACGTGATAGACCCAAGACTTCCAGTGCTGGTTGGAACCTGTTCCCGTCCATGGGAGGCCCGACATTCTCACCTTCACCTCTCCCCCCACCCACTCTTCTGCCATCTTCACCACCTACAGCGGCTGCAAGGAGATCTCACGTCAGGCCTGTCCTGTTTGAGGGGCGTCCACCCCCTGCTTGGCACTTTTTCAAAGTGAGTTTCCTTTGGAAGTTTCCTGGGCGCCTGCTGACTGCCCGGGTCTCTCTCAGAGCTATCCTTGGGCGTCTTTTTAATGGCTTGACCTTAATTGCATTTTCCTGTATGCGCCGTGGCAGTCAGCATGCAGTTTAATAAAACATTTTCAAGCTGCTGGGCCCATTCTTCCCTCCCCACTTACATCTTATGCAGTAGAAGATTTTAAGCCTTATTTTTAAGGTGATTGATTTGGTGTGTTTTCCACTTTCCTTCCTGCTGTGGGGACATTTTGCCTCTATGTGTGATAATTTTTTTTAAAGGAACTTTGATTTTCCTGTCCCCTCACTTTCCACCCTGCTGTTGCAGAACCAAGGACTGGGAAGCTTTATTCCTCAAGTAGCTATTTTGTCTCCTCTGATTCTGTTATTAGTTGTTGGTACTTTGGATTAGCTGTGGCCTGGGATCAGGGCTTGTCATTCAGCACTCACATCGGTGGCATGTTTAAAGTGGGCACTTGGGGATATATGTGCCCCAGTCACAGACTTTTTTCTTTTAAGACTGGACAATAGACTATTTTATTTTTGGATGTAATAACAGGTAAGAGAAATTCATTACAAATGAAGAGGTTCCATTCAGTATGCAGGAGTGGCCCCTTAAAGATGCAGTCTTAGGAAGGACTAAGTTTTGTATTTCTTAGCCTAAGTCATATTGATGCAGAGATAGAAGGTTCTTAAGAAAAACAAAACCTTTGATGAAAGCTTTGATGATGACAGTGATTATTATTTCTCTTTGGTCTAAAAGTTATCTACTTCATCTCTTAATTCTCTCAGTTAGGTATTGTTTCAATTTCAAAAGAATACAACCATGTCCAGAAGTATCTCTTGGACACGAGACTATAAAATTATGACAACAATATCAAATATAGTCATGAGAAGAATATTTTAAAATAACAAGAGGAATGATATAAAATTTTGAAGACAGGGATATCACACACAAACACACAGACATTCTTAAATATTCAAAAGGTGGCACGAATCTTCCCCCATTAGCCACAAAACCTAATATAACTTATTAAAACATATGGGACCAGTGGGCTTACTTTTATCCATATTAGGATAAGTACGGGGTTAACAGTTCCAAGCATCACTAACCACCCTAGCATAACACTTGTCATGAAATTTTAGAGGCATTTTCAAGAATTAACCTTGCAGCCTAAAACAAATAATTTTAATAAAGTATAAAGTGTTGTGTACTTAATGCCCAACAACCTTATGAAGGAGGTGGGGTAGGCTTTCTTTCTCACAGTTTACATATGAGGATCTTGAAACTTAGCAAGGTTAAGTAACTTATTTAAGGTCACAGAGTGACCAAGAGTTAAATTTTACATCTCTTTCTTCTAGAAGCAGCTCAGTAAGTGGTGATGTGGGACGGAAGGCAGAGGGTGGGCTGGAGGGGAGAGGGGGCAGAACCTGGCCGAGTCTGCTGGGCCCTACCTGGGACGGTTTCAAACAGTTCCCTCCTGCTCTGGCTGAAGGAGCCCAAGCAAAGCAGCAGGGGAGCGGAGGTCCTCAAGTGGGGCATGGGCCATGTGCCCAGAGAACCGCGGGGTGTCTGGGAACCAGGGTGGGAGCACCACGGGCTGTCTGGGACCAGGGTGCACAGGCAGAGCCTCAAGGCAGCTGAGCCTGCTGTGCGGTTTCCCTACCCGCCCCCCGGGAGGCAACCTGAGGACACCAAGCCATGGGCCACACTCCTTTGTCCCTTCTTTCCCTTTCTCTGGTCCTCCACACCTTTCTCCTAGTTATCATTTTCAATCACATCCTCCGTTTGTGGCTCTGTGGGCCTCTGCCAGTGTTTTCAAATTCTTCTTCCATCTCTTTCCTTTGCCTCCTTTTTCTTTTCTAGATCTTCCAGGCCTGAGTCCCACTGCCCCCCCTTACCTGTGCTACCTGGACTCTTGTCAAATGGAGCATCCCGTGTCAACTCCCCCACGCCTCTCAGGTTCAACAAGCTCAGGTTCACCCACTCTGGAGAGCCACGTGCCACAAAGTGTGTGTGCTTTGCTAATAGTAAATTACGTATAAATCTATATCCTGAATCCAAAAATTGACTGTGAACTTTGTGTGTGAAGAAGACCAAACTTTTTGTCCTCAAGAAACTTGTGCCTTGGAAATGGCAAACACGCCCCACTGTCATTAGATTCCGGGACACTGTATTTAGAAAATACTCTAAATTCCATTTAAATTTATTATTTGGCATTCTTGGGACACAGGGGAATCTCTTCTGCCAACCTATAAATTCATTTAAAATCTGTGCTCTCCCTTTGAAAAAGTCTAATAAACTAAAAGATCCAATAACAATACCATAATTAATGATTATCTCTATTATGAGATAGAGCTTTCTTTTTTGGTACCGACCTGTATTTACGTGGCATTCTGAGGTCAGTACTTCTGCTGCTCCATGAATCAACAGTCACATGTCAAACATAGGGAGCCCCCCTCTGCTTTCACCTAACAAAAATCCGATAATAAAACTCTAGCTCCTGAGGGATGCATGGCTCACTTACCTGGGGATTTTAGGTCACCCAGGTAGCTGTTATGTGGGTTTGAAGTGGAAATAATTTATCTGAACAGAAATTAAGAAGAAATTAAAAAAAGAAAAAGAAGTGAGAAGAAAGAAGAAGAATTGGAAGAGAAGGTAAAATCTCTATTTCAGCAATGTCTTCTAAAGCTGTTTATGATAAAAAGAGGATTAGGTAGCTTGTATTCGAGCTATATTAAATTAAGTCCCAGAACCCTTTCCTCAGCACACACACAGGCCTGAAAACATCAATCGTATCACGACAAAATAGCCCTTGGGAAAAGGAATCCTCCTGGCAATGTGCCATCCAGCTCTTATAAACTGTTAACCGTGGTAATGAACCAATCCAAGAGACATATTAGTAATGACATGAAGAGACACATTTATTGTTGATTGTTGAGATGGTGGCAGATTTATTGCCTGCTTGCCAGAAGGGAGGGCTTGGCCCAGCAATGGTGCAATTAAAAACAAATTGAATACCAGAACAAAGAATCAATAATCTAACAGAGCAACTTTTAGTTTGCAAAATACAAATATAAATTAATTGACCTGAACACAGTTGCTAACTGGTCATTAATGTCTGCTTACTGGCCAATTGGAGCACATAATCCATCCCATTAAACTGACGGCAGCAGGCTGGGTTCATGCACTTCCACTCTGCCTGCCAGGGCAGCCAACAGGGACACCTTGTTTGGGGGTGATTTCTAACACCACTAAAGGAAAGTGGCTGTGTCCGAAATTTTCCCCAGAAGCTCTAAATTAAGGAATTTTTAAAAAGGTTTCACTAAGATACGTTTTTGATGCCTACAGTGTGCAGTGATCCATCCTGAGCCCAGGGAGGCAAAAGGAATAAGTCCTTTTTATGGATTTTTTTCCACCAGTATGGCTTCCTCTGGTGTGGCCGCCAATAACCTCCCAGATGTCCCGCTTTCAGATGTTTATTCTTTCATAAGAACAATTGAAATTTTTGCTTAATCTTCCATATAAGTGTATTTAGGATATTTCACTATTATTTTTAGGGATTAGTAATATTTTATATAAATTTGTTAAAGAGCTACTTCTATGGCCATGCCAATTCAGATTGTCATTGCTAAGCTGTGCCTCTGTGAAAAATTATGGTGCCATTTCTGGCTTTTGCCTCTAAGGAAATTGCAATCTAGTGGAGGAAGAGAGTTAGATTTACCAATAACTGAAATTTGAAATAAAAAGTTACAGACATCATAAGGAAAAGTGGCAATTGGAATTTCAGAGAAAGCCTTTAGCTTTGGGTACTCAGCAACTCTAAAATTGTTTTGTACAATATGATAGCTACTAGCCACGTGAGGCTCTTTCAAATTAAGTCAATTAAAATTATATAGAACATAAATTCAGTTCCTCAGATGTACTACTCACATCTCAGGCTCTCAATACCCACTTGTGGCTAATGGCTTGATTGCACCCTTTTAGAGAGTGCAAACATAGAACATTTCTATCATCACGGAAAGGTCTAGTGAACTGCACCACTTTCTGTAGGGTTTGATATCCAGGTAGAAGATGAACATTTAAGGCAGATGAATTGTGTACCATGGGCAAGAGGGATTATACAAGGGCAAATTTGACTAGGTTGTATATAGAATGTATTGTAAAAATGGAGAAATAGGAAATAAGAGTGGAAAGGTAGGTTTGGCCTGGGATCGTTTAGCACTTGAAAAGATGATCTAAGAGGTTTCGACTTTACTTCATTGTCAATAGGAAGTCATTAAAATCATGAGACCAGGGAAGTGACATGATCAGATTCATGCATCAGAAATTCTTAGACAACATCGTTAAAATGAATTATAAGGAGGGAAAGGCTGAGGATTAGGTATCAAGTAGGATGTGACAGTGAAAAGTCAGAGGAGAGTAGGATTCCACACTTTGATGGCAGGGTTGTGGGGACAGAAAGGAAGACAATAGCCTTATTGGATGTGACATCTGCTTTGACAGAGAAGTGAAGGGGAAAGAAGAGTCAAAGCGTAAGCCAAGGTTTTATGTAAGGATGGTGTTTCCATGAATGGAAATGTGAATTAAAAGAGGAGGAATAGGTTTTGGAATAAAGAAGATAAGTTCAGTGTGGAACATGTTAAGATGACTAAGAGATACCCAAGTTGATGAGCTCAGAAGAGAATAAGGAGAAATAAGAGAATGGAATTTGGGAAGAAATAAGAACCAGAAATTTAGATTTAGAGGTCAGTGATACAGAGTTGATATTAACTCCAAGAAAGAACTTATAGTTACCAAGATAAATAAAACAGAAGGAGAGAAAAAGGTTTAAGGAAGACAGATCATGACTGCATAGGTATAACACTAAAATGCTTTAAGCAGAGACAACCTGACAAGGAAAGCATCCACAGTACAAAGGAACTGGTGTGCCAGTCTGACTTGCTTATGTAAAAGGTGTGGAATCAAAGGTAAGTTCAGCACAGAAGTTGAGTAAAGATATTCATTGTAGCCTGAGTTGCGTTCAAATCATAGCCCTGTACTTATGAGCTAGTAACCTTACCCTCTCTGAGCCTCAGTTTCCTCATTCCAAAAATTAGGAAAATGAATTCTGCCTTGTGGGGTTAATTGGAAAATAGAATTGGATAATATACACAAAATGACCACGATCCTAAGTACACTCAACCCTTGAACAATATGGGAGTTAAGGGCCTCAATCTTCCCACTGCCAAAAATTTGAGTATAATTTTTGACTCCCCAAAACTTAACTACTAATGGGCTACTGTTGACTGGAAACCTTACTAATAACATAAAGAGTCCATCGACAAATATTTTGTATGTTATATGTGTTATATAATGCATTCTTACAGTAAAGTAAGCTGGAGAACAGAAACTGGTACCTAGAAAATCATAAGAGAGAGAAGATATATTTACTACTCTTTAAGTAGAAGTGGGTCACCATAAAGGTTTTCATCCTCGTCATTGTCAAGCTGAGTAGGCTGAGGAGGAGGAGGAAGAGGAAGGATTGGTCTTGCTGTCTCAGGGGTGGCAGAGGCAGAAGAAAATTTGCATGTAAGTGGACCCATGCAGTTCAAACCCAAGTTACTTAAGGGTCAACTGTACTCAGTGGATGACAGCTATAGTTTATGATTATTAAGAAAACAAATTCTTGACTGTTTTCCTTGTGATTATTTTATTTCTCTTCTGTTGCTCTTCAATTTCCATACCTATAGAGGATTTTAGTGAAAGAATAGTCAAAGGCTTTTTGATATTTTTATGAAAAAACAAAATAGGAATCAGTACAATTAATAGTTACTATTGCCAAGACACCACGTTTGAGGGTAAAACTTACTAACTAGGAGCTCAAAACCGGGCTTGGAATGCAAGTCAGACTCTCTGAATATGTGCATGCTTGCTATGTGTTGGCAAATGGTACTACTCTGAGTTCACAGTTTACTCTGATGCTAAGTAAGTCACCACCCACGACTGACCTCATGGGTGGTGAAGCTTGAAATCTTCTGGGGATCCTGACTGTATGAGGGTCACGATGAACTCTAATCTATTATAAGAGATAGTAGACATTTACTAATTTGCTCATCTTCCTAGGCGTGATTTCTCCCCTGCTCACAGCAGCAGGAATGTGTGAGAAAAGATCTATTTACTGGAGCTATTGGCAGACGGGCCTCTTAGGAAATAAGCTGAGATCACCATGCAAATTGAGCAGAACATAACAGGCATTTCATTTTCTCCTCCATCTCCACATCAGTGATGATTTTGAGAACAGGCTTTATGATTGTTCCGTTTATTTAATTCTGTTGCAAATAAGGCAGATGACAGCCCCGGGCCCTGACACTTCTCTCTCTGGCTACTGTATAAATCATCAAACCAGGTGCCAGGACTGGCAGCACCTTCTTGGATTATGTTGATGTGTCTCTCTGCCTTTGAGTCAAAACAAAACCACGTACTTTCCCAGCCAGGACTCTCAAACGGAAGTGGTGTCCGCTAGGCAGGCAGCGTCAGCCCATCCTCAGCCCTGCCCAATGTACTCATCCAATGTCACATTCTGATTTGGTCTCATTCACCTTGGAAAATACCAACTCTTCCTGTTCTTATAATTAATAGACTATAAGTGTCACAGGAGAAATTGAGCATGTCCCTTCTTCTCTCCTCTCCTAAACATATTGAATGGAGGGTGGAATGGAATTCCAGAGGCCACAGAAGAAATAGCCATGAAACCTGTAAAAACTGTGTGTGTGTGTGTGTGTGAGTGTGTGAGTGTGTACATGAGTGTGTGTGAGTCTGTATGTGAGTGTGAATGTGTGCGTGCATGGTGTGTCTGTGTTTATGTGTGTTTTGGTCTTAGCTCATAAGCAAAGCAGAAAAAAGCCTCATATGTCTCCACACAATAATGGTAGAAGAGACCAGATCAAAGGAGAAATCAATCTCTTTACAAAATGTGTTTTGAACTGTGTTGTCCCTCTACACACAAATGTCATGATAGGTATCACAACATAGGTGATTTGGCAAAGGTAAACATCAGTTTTCTTCTGGCTACATGCAGGGTCAAATTGACATAGCATCTGAGAATCGTGATTCGAGAGCAGGGATGGGCCGGCGTGGAGAGTGTGAGTGTGGGCCGAGGGCAGGAGAACTGGGGCCGGGGTGCAAGCAGCCTGCGTGGGGACACTCTTCTTATGAAGGAGGACTCTTGGTGCACCTTCCTTTATTGGGTGCAGAGAGTAATATGAAAACAATGATTTCATTCTCGATTCCTTCTTTGTTGTACTCGCCTTCTTGGTTAAGATAACCCTCCAATAAGGAATATAGATGCAGATACAGAGATCAGTTTGATGTGGGTTGTAGAGGTTGCAAATGTCAGAGAGGAACTGGGAAGGGAAAGGGTATTTTTTTTTCCACCTTCTCCAAATAAAAAGGTGAATAATGCTTAGAGTCACTACTAACTAGTAGTGTTAGCAAGAGGACCCTGAATCCTAAAACCTCTGAAGAAAATATAAATAAGAGGGAAAGAATAAACCACCTACTTGCCCCACTAGTGGGTGAAGGTGGAAAAGACACGGAGTACAGGCTCCTGGTTACATAAAAATCCTCCAGAGAAATTATCTTAAAAATCATAAAATATAATAACTAGAAAGGACTTCCATTCCATCAGTTCAGTCCTTCAAAGTCAAGGAAGTGAAGCGCAGAGAAGTTCTTACACTTATGTTTTCTTGTGTGCTTTATTTGCACACATACAAAGAATTTGCATCTTAGAAACTCCCTTCCAGGATCTTATTTCCAAATACAAATATATTTACACACACACACACACACACACACATATACACATATCACATAGGATTGAAGTTTGCATGTATACATGTAACACAAGTCAATTATGTTGAATTCTATTCTTCATCACCGGATAAGAAATCTAGGAAGCGAGTATCTTGAAGACACAGGACTGAGATGTTAGGAGCAGAGCTCAGGCTAAGAAGTGAGTTTTCGGATGCCCAGTTTTGTTTTTTTCCATTCTTCCACCATGCCTCTGTGAAGCGCAAGAGTGATTATAATTTAAAATAGAGGCAGAATGAATTAAATTTATTTCGGGTTGACTGCCTGCTTTTCTTTAAGCCCACAATCACATGTTAGTTTAAATGACTGTACTATTTGGGAGAAGAGAGGGAAATAGCAGAAAAAGGAAGTTGGTTATAAAGAAAGAGTTGGAAATACGTAAGTCCCTGGCACAATTGTGAGCTGTTGTCCTGCCTCCCCACATCTGCCTGCTGCCCCCATCCTGGAACTGTCTCCTTGGTATCCACCCTTCTTTAGCACACCTGAGAACTTTCATGTTTTTCTCACACATGATAGTAGTCACCTGTCCATTTACTCATCTCAGCGTTAGCAAGATGGCACAGTGAACAACTACTGGACATGGCGTAAAACACCTGGTGCCGGGTGTTGCTTTGACACTTCCTAGCCAGTGCAACTCAGACAAACCACTTCAACCTCTGAATCTCAATCTCCTGTCTTGGAAGGGGTGGCTCTCTGTTCACTCATCCAGGGCTTTTATGAAAAATGATCAAAAGAGATCATGCTTGTAAAGTGCCTTAACTATTTGTATTTGATAACTTTTTTTCTAGAGACAAAAGCTTAACCTAAACAAACACGTCCAATGGAAAGACTTAAAGTACACAGTAGCTCCATCATCTTAGCGTAAGCCATCGATCTTTCTAAGTCTCAGTTTCTTTATTTGTAAATGTGACTATGATGTATATGTTGTAGGGTAGATATAAGGAATGATGGAGATAAGGTTTTTACTTAAATGTGTCCAGTGCTGAGGTTGGCTGGTGCTTAGCAAAATCTAGGATTGGGCTGGCTTGGAAATCATACTTCTTTACATGGGAAACTCAATTTTGGATACCAACCAGTTTCACCTGAACTGACTCCAGGCTAAAAGACCCAAAGTCTTTTGTTTACATGGAAATTGCATAAGCTTATTGTGGAGTCTCATATGTGAGAATTTAACAAAATTCAACATTTCCAGCCCTCTGCATAAAACTGGGCCTAGCAAAAGGAGTTAATTCCATGAAAGGAAGTACTTTGTAGTGAACAGATTTCTAAACTAGTCAAGAGAGCAGGTAGAGAATACAACACCCAATAAGCAAAGACAGACCAGCTCTTCCCATACCTTCTGTCCCTAGCAAACTAGAACACAGCACAGGCAAACATGAATCTCTGTGTAGTTTCACAATGTTGAAGAGTTAATGATAATTAGAATGAAAATTAGATCCTGGATTCTCAAAGGGGCCAGGGTTTTCAGTACTTACATAGGATAAAGTGGTAACATTTAAAATGTGTATCCCTGGAGGGATGAGCTGCTAGAAAATTAATTATCTTCTTCTCTGCTTCTTCTCTCTGCCTCTCTACACCATTTATTATAGCTTTGGTGTCCCACCCCCTCTGCTAATTTTCTGTCTTGAGCTTTGTCTTCCATTTCTGCTGGTATAACGCAGTATCAGTAGCAGGAAAAAGAAAGACAAATGAAAAACAAAACAAAACAAAACAAAAAAACCCCAAGAAACCTGAAAATTTCCTGTTGATCTAGAGCAGAGAAATGAGTTTGGACATCATTGGCAATAGAGGCACTGGAATATACCAGAAGGATGCTAATCCTGGAGTCCCGTGGCCATAGTTCAAGACCCAACTCTGCTACTTACTCACTGGGGACCCTGGCCTGTCTCTTAACCTCCATGAGCTGCAATTATCTAATTTACAAATGCAGATGACAGTCAGTGCACTGCAGCAGCCTCCCAGGACTGGTTCTGAGGGTCAGATGAGACAAAGATTATGACCATCTCTGGAAAGCACTACATAAATGCGTAGAATTTGTGTTAGCCCTGCTACAGCACATCTCTTAGCTTGTCACCCTAAAGACTCTCTTCCCTCCAGGAGTGTCCACTGCAAGTCATCGGGCCAGTGTCTGACTCATTCCCTGTTACTATTTGCTCAAAGATGCCTTATGATGCCTGCATTCCTACACCGCTGCCGTTGCTGTATCAGTCTGCTCCTGTGCATTTCACAAACAAACATTGCTGAGTGCCTACTAAGCCCTAGACAGTGTGCTAAGTGCTGAGAACAGATATGAATAAATTATGAGTCTTGCTGTTCTTCAGGAATAGTTAACTTCAGAAAACTTACCTACTCTCAAGTTAGTAAATTCATGCTGAATCTCAAATATACCCTTTCTAGTGTTAAGCTACACCTGTTCCCTAGTTCTATAATATGTGTTTAATGTTTCTGTTTTCTTTATCTCTGGACCTAGCAGGCTTAAAGCTTTTCTCTCTGAGTAGAACCGGATATTACTTCCCCAATTACTAGCAAGGCCACCAACATCAACCCAGACTCAAAGATATGGGTGACATCCTTTTAATTCTTCCTCTTTGAAGGCATTAGAATGAATGCTCTCAGTTTCCCTTGAACGATGTCTCAGGCCCTTCTGCATCTCCACAGGTGGGCCCACAGTCTCCTTCGCCACCCGCCAGGGCAATGGGCGTGACCTCGTGCTGTGCCTGCGGCTTCTCTGTACTCCAGCTCACCCGCTGCAGGGCTGCCAGACTGATTTTCCTACCCTGACTAATCCGACCCCACAGCCGCACTTCCCCGGGCCCTGGGACTCCTTAACACCTAGGATTCAGTTTAGAGCACATTATCACACATGCTCACATGCTGCCTTGAAATGATCCCCTCAGTGGCTAAGATGTACCTCGGGTATCAGTGACACAATTTTAATGAAGGCAGCTCCTTCTTTCAAAGAGAAGGATCTGGAAATTAGTTCCATCAGATATGTGGGAAAGGCTGCCTTCCCCAGCAGTACAGGACAGGCGCTGAGGTTAGTGGGGACGCGTCCCAATCCCTCCCCTGCAGAAGGGACAGCAAGCGGGCCCCGGGGACTGCTCTCTCGTCTGCTGATGACATCTGGCTGGCAGAAGGAATGAGATACTAACATTTCCACGTGGACAGAAGATAAATAAACACCATTTTGTTTTTCTAAACAGACAAGTTGCAGCTCGGAAATTTTTCAGTTTTTCTCATTGCAAAATCAATACCCATCAGCAGTTTGAAATTAAAGGCGAGATTAGGCCTCAGTTTTATACATGCCTTATTGTCTTCCAAAAGCTTTCTACTCAGTCAGATAAATCTTCTTTAAGAGGATTAGGAAAGTTTCATTATCTTTATCTAACCTGAACTAACACTAAGTCTGAAAAATTAATCTATAGACTGGACAAAAGCCGATAGCTGCTGGGAAGGAGGAGGACTCTTGGGCTTCTTTCTAATTGAGCGGTGGGGTCTCTGCATCCACCCCCTGGTAATTCAACTGGTCCCCAAAGAGAAGACCAGATGCCACATTGCTAAGCAAGGGGAGAGAATGCAGCTCCCTGATCCCTTCTCTGTAGCTGCTCAGTAAATGTAAAGACCAGCCTGCCAGGTGTGCCCGGAGTTCCTCCCCTTCTACCTCCACCTGCCCTGACTGTTTGCTTTTGGGTTTCCCAGGCCACCTCCGAGGGCCAGAGCCACAGAGTCACTGGGCTTGGAACGTGGAGACTGTGGGAGCTGACCTTTGGAATAGAAGACACCAGTGCTGTGCGTCTCCCTCGCTCAGAGGCCCGCAGGAAGACCCCGTAGTCTTCCATGGCCCGCCCAAGGGCTGGCTCAGAGTGGACCGTGAAGAACCGCATCCCCTGCATCTCTGCACCCGAGCACAGTGTGGCCTGTAATGACTCTGACACACTTCCACAGCCTGCCTCATTTCCTAAAAGGGGTAGGTTTGTTTGGTTTGAGTCTGTTTCTGTACAGTCCCTGTCAGTTCTTTTTTATTTCAGTGCCGTATTTCCTGAATTTGAAGATAAGTTTGCTGTCAAGGCCACAGAGGTACCACTGAGGTGTCACTTCCAATGCTGTGAATTCCAGCTCCTCTGGAACCAAGCCCAGGTGGCAGGTGGAGTAGTGAGAATGCACGCTTCCTTGTTTTCTACACCCCTGGAAACTTTCAGCAGATATCCCAGCTCATCTCCAATGACGGATCTCCCTGAGTGCCTCCACCCTCCTGAGGAGAAGTATCAGATGTGACAGTTGTCTTGGTCTCCAGATGGCAGGCAGCCTTGTAGCTCCAAAGCAGTGGGTGGGACGTGTATGGAGAATGGAAACCGGCAGTGTCTATAGACGTCTGTTGTACGGCAGGCTCATGTGAGCGCTTGAAAACACGTAGGGATGGGAGGAGGGCTTGAAGGCTGGGCAGAGTGAAGCTTCCAGCAGTGTGGCAAGGCCAGGGACTGCCAGGAACTGCTGGGGAACAGAAGTTGCAGCAGACAGATCTCTGGCCCTACACAGGCCATTACAAATGGCCTACAGAGGCAGGCCTGGATGCTGCGTGAGCAAAGAACTGCTCGAGCCAAAGGGAAGGAATGAGCATCCTGAGATGTACATGGGACTGAAGCATGAATAGACACTAACTCCACTCAACTTCTCTCCGGGAAATCAACTGAAATGAGCAACCTCATTTTTTTTTTTTTTTAAAGAAAGCAGAGAGATGAAGAAATCTATCTTAGCTAAGCAAGGATGCTTACACATTTCACAAACTGAAAAAAATCTGTTGAATCTATGGCAGATGGGATCTGATAAAAAGTCAGTTGCTAAAGACCAAATCATAAACAGGGGCCCTTTCTGAGAGCTCAGTTTATGTCCCCAAGATGTCAGCAGAGGAGACTCTGAGAAAGAGTCACCTAAACCTTATTTGGTGGAGGAAGGATGTGTCCTTGGGTGATGGGACTAGTCTGCTTAGAACTTCATTCCCACTGTGAGCCAATACCTGCCAGAAACTGGTTTACACAGTGGTGGCAGTTGGGATCCATTCAAAATAAGTTCATTTGGATTGCTGCATTGTTAAAATGACTCTCAAAGTCTTAGAACCGCTACCTGCATTTGTTTTTAATCCTTAATACTTAATATCTGATGTCTGAAATTCTGACATTTCTTCAGCCCCATTTTTGTAGATACAATGTGAAATTTAAATTAAAAACTATTTACACATGTACATGTGATGCTATTCCTGCAGTATACTGATTCAATTTTTTAAAAGAATGGGAGAGGATGTTAAGGCTTTCTTCTCTCCCCTCCTTTTTTAAATGATCAGACTTGATTTCCAACACTGAGCTGGAGAAATCGTTCTGACCAATACCCTCTGGGGTCCAGGCTCCCTTGTGGGGTTGAGAGAAAGTGTATAGACACAGCAGGGGTGCTAGAGTGGATCTGACCAAGCAGCACTCAGAGACCCTTCCAGAACACGTATGACCAGCAACTATGAAAAATAGTCAAGTCACATGAGCTCACATCTTATTATTAGTCTTTATTATACAATAAACCTGTAAAAGATGATTAAAAGGCACTGGGAGTAGCCCTGTATTATTAATATCTATGTTTGAATATATGTCGCTCCTACTCCAGAGCGCTAAGTAACTTAAGAGAACTAAACCAGCACATGCCAAACAACTTATTGATGAGAACAGAAGGACTAGAGATAAAATTGAGAAACTTTGGAAAGATATTCAGCACTTAGTTAAGATCCCCAAAGATGGGAAGGAATCCCAGACACCCAGTCAATCTCTGGATTTAATAGAGCAAAATGACTTTTGTGTCTCCACACATGAGTAGAACAGGAATGCCAGCCCCAGGTTCAGCTGTGACTTACCTTGCACTATGAGGTGGACCCGAGAGGTTTTGGGATGATTGTCTGTCTGCACAGAGCAGGTGTATGGACCTTCGTCATACACATCCACGTTCTGGATCATGATGCTGTACTGGGTTGGTGTGTTGACCAGGATAATCACGCGAGGGTCTATGGACCATTTGTCATTCCCAGCATAGAGGATGGTGCTGCGGTTTAGCCAGGCCACCCGCGTGACCCGGTCATCTATGGTACACCTGTGAGCAGGGGCATGGGGAGGGAGGAAGAAGGAAGAGAGAGAGAAAAAGGTTATGTTATAAACATGCCGTTGCACGTCGAGGAGTAATTGAAACAACAGGACACAGCACTAAAAGGAAACAATCAACTGTTGGTGCAATTTCCCCCATGCAAAGTCAGAGTGGCCTGAATCATCTTGGAGAACCAACACTACAAACTCACTTCTACTTGATACAGAATATTCTGTGAACATCTTTGCTGTACATTTGCTTTCCTTCTTATTTTCACCTTCTAGGCGTATATGAAAATTAGTTTATGTTTCTTGAGCACATTTACCACCTTGTGGGAGAAGTGGCCCAGGGGAGCAGGGGAGAGAAAGTGGATCAGTATTTCAAATAGGTCACAGATAATCCACAAAGCAAATACTTAACTTGTAGTTAATCAAAAATTGAACATATTTACCTCCAAACCTCCCTGGTGTTGATAATCTCCTTATACCCCTAAGCAGCCCAAAGCCTGCAAACTGCAATTTATAACATGGGTTGGTGAAATTCACCTTAGAAAGCCAACAGTTTCTGAGGAAGTCACGCTGCCTTTAGGGTTTCAGGAGAGGGAAGAAGAAAATTATTAGCAGAGTCCTCTTCCTCCTAAGGGCCCCGTGCCCTGCTGGGAGCGGGAACAATGCTACCATCAATGCAGAGAGCTGACCGCTACCTCTCAGCTCGTCTCCTTGACAATTCCCGACGATGAACACAAAGGGAACCCACTAGCTGGTGTGTGTGACCTGCAGGCTATCAGGCCTAATGCAGAAGTAAATGTGCTGCACATTTGCACGTGTGTCCTAGCGACTTAGAACGTGGGAATGGAGCACGAGGAAACAGAATCCTGTGTAAATGTGGGTGCCCGCCCACTGCTTGATGCCACACACGGGAATGTGCAACAACAACCAGCCCCACTGATGTCCTCGCGGAGAGAAGAGGGACATGAGTCCAGCGTCTCCAGGGCAGGAGAACACAGGGGACAAGCATGGCCTTCTTCCCTAACATTTGGCTGGCAGCAGAGACCCCTCAGGGTTCGGGAGATGGAAGGACGCGGGCTGCGGTAGAGAGATCGGGCACTGGCAAAGTGACGGAACTCACGTAGCTTGAACGGCCCAGGGTCTCAGCACCAAAACAACAGCCCTCTTGAAAAGGGAAGGCCCACAATCTAGGAAGGTTCTCTCCCTGGTTTGCAGGAGGAAAATAGCAACACTAGTGTCCAGTGGCCGTGCCTTTCCACGCGCTGTCGCACCTGCCTTTCAGCCGTGGTGGAGCAGGGGTGGGTGGGGTCAGTAGGTGCTTTCACACTATGGTGGGAAGAGATCATTCTTTTCTAAATTTCCTTTATTTGCTCGTTTTATTTTTCAAACTATAGAAGTAAAATAAGCATGTTTTCACATGTGAATGATGTGAAGTGAATAATACAGAGGTCAGCTAATCACTACTGCCCAACTCCTCGTGCCCGATGCTCCTTCAGTAACGGCCTGTGACTTCCGCTTCTGCATCTCACTCCTTACAGACCTGTACTCACTTGGGTAAAGCTTGTGCTGATTAGTTTTTACCTGAAATAGAATTGCACTCTAACATGCCTGGGAAACTTTCTTTTTCACTTGATCACAGGCTTCTTGCACACAGTAGTTACAGATCTAATTCTGTGTCATTCCTGGGCAAGTCTAAGATCTGTGAGATGAGTTTTGGGGGCCCAACTGCATGCATCATTAGGGCTGAATATTTAGGTACCATTAATGGATTCTTTCCCATCTTAGTAGATATATCTTTGGTATCAAGAAAAACTGAAGTCATGCTGTCTCCTCCACATTCTAGGGTATCTGTTTTCTTTTTCTGTTCAGTTTCTTACTTTTATAGCAATTTTCCATTTCTTTTATGAAGATTAAAACCATAATGGCCCCTCCCTGCTTCCTACTTTCAAAAGCATTCCTTAGGGAAGAAATATGATAAATTCATTCACTCTCAGTTGTAAATGACTGATAAGGACTAATGTGCAACACTTCCTAATGATGGTTGTATTTTCATAAAGGCCAAATCCCTATTTAAGTAACTTCTCCTAAAGAATGAAGTTCTCATAGTATAATTGCAGGAGTCAATAAGCCTGGAAGTGGATGATAAATTGGGACAGAGCTGAGGGGTCATCTTCTAGTCCCTGGGACCACACAAACCCAGATAACTAAGTGCAAAGAAATATTCTTGCTTTAATTTTGGTCAGTTATGTAACCCACATTTTTAAGTTGACATAAAAAAATTATTTAAGCTATAGTGGCAAAGGATGCATTTTTGGTCTATAGAAAATAGTCACATTTCAAAATAAAAAAGTCACAGAATTTATATATATAAATATATGTATAGATATAGGTTTATATTGAATGGAATTTAAATACCACAGTGATTGATACTTGTGATTATCCATTTTCAAAATTCATGAATAATATCTTCTTTAAAAGTAATAAAATGTGCACTGGTCCTTTTAAAACTAGAACTTGTATTTTCAATACACGTCCCCTGCAGGATATATTTTGTGCTTGAAAATCTTTTATTGATCACCTATCATATTTATTTGCAACTCTCTATATATATTGAAATTGAAATTTCTTTTATATCCTATGACCATAAAACTCTATATAATATTTTTTAATAAAATGAATTACATTACAAACATAAAATTGATAAAACAACATAAATATATTGCACATTTTGTTAAGTAATAATTAAACATAAAAAGCAAATTTTACTGGAAATATAGCTCTTAATTTGATGGATGAGGCTTTTTTTTTAATACCATGGATAAATATCACTTACCACTAGAATGAGATAGAGTTCAGGATCAATTTTATTCCTGTTTTTACTTTTAGAGAAACCTTGTTCATTTAAGCAAGAAGACAGAAAAGAAAATTTTGTATAGCAATGCCACTCAATTCTTTGAACTCCTTCCAAGATATATGCCAAAAATCACATAGTAATAGAGCTTCCAAAATTATTTTAATCATCTCCCAGCTGACAAATCAATTAATTCTTCTTTCTATTTATTTAAAGCAATAAATTAGAAAATAACTGACTTGCAAGGGGGTTTATAACCCAGTATTAGATTCATTCCATTTCTCAATATCTGGAAAGTATACAATAACATTTTATCATGACTTATCAAAAGACTATTAAAAAGATGTGGGGCACTGAAGTGGGGGCAGTGAGAAGGAGAGGCAGAGTTATAATCCAACCCAGGCACTTTCGCAAGCAGATCAATTTTAGGGAATTTGAGATCTTGAACTTATCATTGTCCTTGTATCTCTGTCTTTGTATAGGACAATCCACTGCAGGTTCAGGGTTCATGGAGCCAGCGAAAATTACCACAGGGTCTAGTAAGGGTTGACCTTGAAACATATCCGTACAAATCTACCCTCTCCCAGTGCCCTGGCCACATAACCCCTGGAAAGCCTGGGTGCTCCTTGGGTAATCAAGCCCCAGACAGACAATCAGGATGACCACAGTCCGATGTACTTGCTCTTGGACCTGGGCCTCATTCATGGGCATAGAGTGAAAATAGCAAAGACTAGCCGTGTAAAAGCCATCTCTCTAAATGGGCAAAGATGGTTCACAAAGTGTGTACAGTTCCCAGAACCCAATAAACCACAAAGAAACTTGGTGGAAGGATGACATTTGTTGAGGATAGTTATTTTCCTCGTGTGCTTCAGAAGAAATCAGTTTCAAGGCTTCATACTTTCTTCTCTCACCATAGGGCTCTTCCAAGGTCCCTTAAACAGCAGGAGAAAGAACTCAGGAAAGGACTTTAAAACTCTGCTTAAGTGTTCTTCCAGACTCAGGCTCCTTCCCTGCTGTTCATGCAATGTCCCGACCCTCATTAACAAGAAGCACAGAGGATGGCATTTTTGATGTTAAATAAGGGGGAGCCAGGAGGCAAGTTGAGGAAGGTTAATGACAACTTTCTGATCTCTTGAAAATTCTTTCAGATATTTAAAATTCTTACATTCCAAGCTAACCCTACTTATTGGTCCTTGATAAAATATTACAATTCTATCACAAGTAGTCTCTAAAATTAGATATTGCTTGTACTACACCAGAGTTGTAAGAACTTTACACATATTAAATCATTTAATCCTCATAACTTCCATTGAGATGTGCTCCATTAATATTATCCACATTTTCCATATGAGGAAACTGAGGCACAGAGCGGAGAAACGGGAAGCTAATTGGGAGTGACCTTTATGCTTTCTTAAACCACGTGTGAGGAGAGGTAGGAAGAAGAGTCAGGAAGAGCAAAAAAACACCTGAAAAGGTCAGAGGGCAGGAGTGCTCTAAACATGGAACGTGGGAGTAAGATGCGGGTTGTTTTGTTTTGTTTGCAGAGGAATAGGTGCAGTTAGGGGAAATCCATGCCTTAAAGCAGTGGTTTTAAAACTTTATTGCTCATGGAAAATACAGATTGCTGAGCCCCCCAAAGAGTCTTTGGTGCACGGGCCTTGAGGGAAGCAAGGATGCACATTTCTGACATGTTCCCAGATGATGCGGATGCTGCTGCCCCTGGGGACTCCTTGTGAGAACCACTCACTGCCTTAAAGAAGCCAGACAAGAGAAAGGTTGGAATTTTAATCAAAACAATGCATTCTTTCTGAAAAATGAAATTGGCCAGCTTTAATTTTCTTGCTTGTGTTCTTTACTTTTGTTTTTATTTTCCTCTGAAAATGCAAAAGAAAAATGTGCCATTATTCATTCAGCAGAAATCTAATGAGCACCTAATGTACTAGACAGCTTTCTAGGAGCTAAGAATACAGTAGGGAACAGGCAAACTCCCCACCCCATGATGCTACACCTAGTGAGAGACAAAACATACAAGTATAATATACACATATCAGTTTCAGAATGACACGCAGAGAAACATAAAACAGGTAAGGAAGAGAGAGTGAGCCATGGAGACTGTGACCATATTTGGGTCAGAATGGTCAGGAAATGCCCCTCTGTGGCCTGCATGTCAGATGTTGAATATTTATGATCCTTCCTAAGTCTGAGTGCAATCAGATGCATGTCTGAAAATTATGTCCAACTTAAAAATAAAAGTCACGTCTCACATACACACAGAGAGAGCTGCAGGAACTTTTATTAATAGACAATCTGGGTAGCTGGAGAATAAGTCTTTTAAACCAGCCTCCCAAATGGTGTCCTCATGCATTGATAACTTTGTAGATATTAATGTTCAAAGCAATGATATTTAGGGACACTGAGAGTTAACTAGAAAATGCCTTTATATTTCCACCTTTGTTGTTGGGATGATACCGAAAAGAGAGTACATACCTCTCTACTTTAATGGGTAGCCAATGGCAAATATAGTTAAATCTCCAAAACGGATTCGTCATACTAAACCTCCATTCTCTTTGTAATGTAACATTAAAATCAACGCTCCTGGACTTCTTCATAGAATTTACACCACTGCATTTAGTTATTTGCACCCTCAAGTGTTAGAGTGTAAATGCCACGTGGATAGGAACCATGTCGGTGATATCCATTCTCTACCACCGGCACCACCCAGAGTCCACCTGGCAGCTAGTAGGCAATTAACATACAATGATTAAAAGATGTAAGACAATGTTTTTCAAACTGGCATCAAAAGAACCCACATAAGATGAATATGTGTGTCTTTCTGTGAGATAGATATATACACCCCACATAGACACACACAGAGCTCACAGGTTCTTTACGTGTGTTTTTTAATTTAGTGTTTTCATTTCTATTATAATCTGGAAAAACATAATACATACATATTCTAGCTGTGGTATGACAACAATTAGATTTAAATGTTCAGATCCGCATTTGTGTCCATCACACTGGCAATGCAGAGAACTCCTTGCACTGTTTCAGGCTAAGTAGAGAAATACAGAAGTGACTTGCTTTGTCAGTGATGCATTTCTGCCAGGGAAGGCTGAATGATGCCGGGTCTGCTGTTGTAAGGAAAGTCCCAGAGCTGGAACTTGCCAGTGTGGGAGGAGACCTTTGTCATCGTATGGCACAGGCAGAATTCAGAAGTGATGGCCTCACAGCAGTCAGGGACATACTCAAGTTGCAACTTGGTATTTAATTTTAAAAAAACATGATCTGTTCCATTAAATTTATGTCCAGAATTTAAATTTTAGTGGTTATATATGTGTATAATTTATAATTCAGAAGTTAGTGTCATATAAGGGTATAAGCTTAAGGCATTTATACCTAATTTTATGATTGCATATATATAAATTTTTTAAAAAAATGTCATCACTGGGAATTCATGAAAATTTTGTCTCTCTCACCATTCCTGGACACTTCCTTTTAAGTGGCCTTCTATAAAGTCCTCAATTTAAGAACTGCTCATAAAGGTGTTGGGTGAATGTTAAAGCTCCAAATGCATTTCTCTGAATTTCCTTTTTTTAATACAAAACCCTAATATTGGCTTATATTTTTTTGTTTTGTCATTTGCCTTTTTTCATAAATTGAGAGTTAATTGAATTTCTGTTAAGAGAAACCTTACTATGCATCAAAATATATTACTAATGCCAGTTGAAAAAAATGGGAAGAAGATGATCTTGTTTTAAAGAACTCGTCAGACAATAATAAATAATTTTTTAAAAGCAAAGGAGAACAGGTAAACCAAAATAAAATATTTTTAGATCAACTCCCAAGGTATTCTAAATTGCAAAAGCTGTTCTCCAGGGATGCTTTAACTACTCAATTATTTCCTGAGTTACAAACAGAGCCAACTTTAGAGCACCAACAGGGACCCTAAATTATGTAAGGGAAAACTTTATGATTCAGATAGTCGGAAACACAACCAGAGTAATAACTCTGCTAGAGCTAATATTTGCTGATAAGGTATTGGTGGAGAATGTATCTGAACGCCTCTGCAGAAAAATGGCGAGGGCTAAGAGGTACTTAGAGAGGGCACAGTGCAAAAATATTTCAGTAGTGCAAGAGGTTGACTTTGAAGGCCAGCATGCAAATGACATCTGCAGCTCGCTCTGGAATTGGAAGGCAGTGCCACATTTACACCAGCTGGGCTGGGGATGTCACGTTAATACATAGGAAGGTGCATGTCCATGTGTATGTGTGTGTAGAGGGAGACAGGGGTGCTCTGCAGAGAAAACACACAAATACCTGCAAGGTGAGGGCCTTGGAGGAAATAGAGTAGTGGAAACACAATCAAGGAAGATGCAGGGTGTTCTGAAAACAGCATCACTTGAAGCAGAAAGTCAGCGGCAAGCTGATGTGCTGTGGTTTCAGCCCTGACTGCTGATATACGAGTCCTTCAGAACAGTGCTCATTGTGTTCTGACGCAGGCAAGGAGAACCTCTCGTCCCCACCAGCACGGCGAGGGCTCACTGGAGTACAGACAGCAATTCCACACACCGCCCGACCCCAGCGAGGCAGCTGGGCTGAAGGCAGCTCACAACAGAGCATCGGCGCGATGAAGGAAAATGAAGGGAGTGATTTATGTGGAAAGATGGCTCCACGAAGAAGTGGAAATTGCTTACAACTACAAAAGAGGGGTTAAACTGCTTGGCTGTGGGAGGAGAGAGGAGGAGAATTCCTATCTTGGTAACAGAAATAAAGCATAGGGTAGGGAAACATAATTATAAAAGGAAAGGGTAGGCAGAAAGGCAAGAGAAAGCTCTCTGCACAAAATAGTGAATGATTGAGCTGGTTTCTTCCCAGGCTTCAAGTCACTGCATCAATCCACAGGATGTGTTGAGATCATTTTAATAGTTTCCAAAGGAGACAGAAGCAAGGCAAAAATAAAAGCAAAAACAAAAACTATCATAAGAGACAGTGCCTACCTTCAAGCCTCTTGTGGTTTTAGGCAAATGATAGAATATAAGAGCATTAAAAAGACACCCTGTCACATTCATGGATACAATGAAAGTTATAAATTCATTCATTCATTTAAAACAAAATTTAGCAAGCATCTGCTAAGTGCCAGACACTTTGCCAGGCCCTAGGAATAAGATGTTGAGCCGGAAGTCACTGATTCTACCTCATGAAGCTTCCAGCTTTGCAGTGGCAATATGCAATAAACGAAGGGCGGAACACTCATGTGCAATTACAAACCGAGCCTAGCTGACCGCTAGGATTGGGCGTGTAGAGAGGTGGGCAGACCCGTACTCAAACATGCAGTCTGGAGACAGGCCACTCTGAAGTCAGTTAATTTAAGGCTGAAAACTAAGAAAGAACAGTAGGCACAAGATTTGTGTTCAGAGGACATCTTAGACAGGGGGTAGACAGGTGCGCAGGGCCCTGGGTAGAGGCTGACTCAGGTAAGGAGTAGAGTGGAAGCCAGAGTGGTCCAAGCAAGTGGATGAGGGTGTGGACACAGTGCACAAGGCTGAGCAGTGCACATCTCTACGGTACAACGCCTGTGTTTTATTCTAGGTGTAATGGGGAGTCCCGGGAGAGGTCTAAATAGAGGCATGCCTTGATCTAACTTATGAATTTTGCAGGAATATTCTGGACTTCCTTTGGAGAATGGGTAGTATCAGGGCCAGGGGCAGAAAGACAGTGAAGGGACCATCCCTGTAGACGTGAGAGCCCAGTTACATGATGAGAAGGTCTGCAGCTTAGGGCAGGGGTGTAAGAGCCCGGGTGAAGGAAGGGATGACCAGTGAATGGGGACGTTGACAGCGGTGTCTGCAGCCAATACTTTGACAACAAAGAGGGAGAAGAGAGAAGCAGGCAAAGGATTTTTGAGGTTTTTGTTTGTTTGTTTATTTGTTTTAAGAGTAGAAACACATGGGAACTAAGGAGTTCATTTTGCAAATATTTACTAAATATCTACAGGGTGCTAGGATGTGTCCACGTGTCACCTGTGCATCTTGTGAATTCACTAGGTCGGGGTGGGGGCAACACGATTCTTCCTTTCTGACAAGCTCCACACTTATTCCCACATGCCGGGGACTGGCCGCACTTCGAGCAGCCTGGTTTTAGGCACTAGAGATGTACCGTGCATAAGACCAGGAGTGAGACTTCTTCCGCTGTGGTACATTGATACTAATGAGAACAATCTTATTGAATGGGAGCAAGTGCTAATGCAGAAGAAAGGGGTAACTGGCAGAGAACAATTACAATAAAGGTGAGAGAGCTTTGGCTCCAAAGCATGTGAAAGAAAGAGGCTTCATCTGCTATATCACAAGAGAAGAAAAAATAATAGAAACACAGGTGGCTTTGTGGATCTGGCAATGGGAAAGCAAGGAAGCAACTGAGTGATGGCTTCTATTTTCTGCAAAGTAGATGACAAAGTTATCCACTGAAGGTAAATGGAAGAATAGGAGAAAGGGGATGGAGGGTACAAAAAAAAAAGTGCAATAACTGTTGCAGAAAATGAGAAAAAAAATTACTAGGGAACTATACCGGGATTCACAAGATGTGTTGAGATCCCATTTGTGGTTGATGGTCAAGAATTTATAGTGACACTACCCTGCCAGCTTCAAGGCTATTCCCCAGCAATGTCCGGCTGAGGCATACAGCATGTGGTGACTGGGTCATACCATCTTAGAGTATGCCAGGTGAGTGAGAGAGAGCAAGTCAAGGGTTAGAGGAATCAAAAAATGCTGAATAAGAAGAGTAAAGACAGGAGGGGCTGACGGATACAGCGAGTGTGGTGGGCTCAATGAGCTTGAAGTTTTAATGACGCCCTTCAGCAAATCAGCTGGGGCGAAAGAAGTTGTACACCACTATGCAACGTGGCCCTTGCCAACGAAGGGAGTCAACTGACTCAGAGGCCACTGGGTCATCAGGTTCAGCTTGGCAATATCGAGAATGATGGTGGGAGCTGGGAGTTCTTCATGAGCTCTGCTGACGTGGACACATGGAGTGTTCTAGAGATAATACACTGTGGTGCTAATGAGAAGGTCAGATAGACAAGGGCTCTGCTACTCACTAACAGAGGCCTGAAGATAGGCATTTTGTTTGACTTCTCAGAACCTTCATGCTCACATCTGTGGAGTGGGATGAACATATTCATCCCATAGCATTATTCAATGTCACGAGGACTGAAGAAAATAATGCACATACAAAAGTCAGAATTATACCTAGCAAATAGTCCACATTCTTTAGTGCCTCCTCAATAACTTTTCCCAGAGAGCTGTATGGCCTCATTTGGGAAAACGTGATTCAAATTCTAAGATCTAGGAGTGTGTGTGAGTTTAATCAAGTGGTACTGAATCCATTTGTTTAGCACTTTCCAAGGAATTCTGAGGCCTCCTCCTTCTTTATTCTCATGTCTATAAAGAGTGAATGTTGATCTAGTGTTTGAGTTCAGTTTCAAGATGCATTTATTCTGCTGGCCAACAGATCTGGAATAATATGAGATTTACATTTTTGGCATTACTTAGCAAATCCACCTAGTGCCCTTCCAGTCTACCTGTAGATTCTTGCACTTCTAATAAGATTTTCTGGTTTAAAGAAAAAAAATTCTTACTCTTCAGACCTATTCCATACCCAGCCTCTGTGGAGTTCTGCAGGAGGATGTCATTTCCTCCTCAGGGTTATTTGCTCAGCTAAAGCCACTGAGACTACTTTAACTCTGTATTTTGATCAGGCCTCTTTCCCAGTGTGTTGACACAGTGGTTGATGGGATGGTTTCTAGATTGATGTCCTGAGGTTGGTAAAATGCTGTATTTCTAAAAATACGTAATTGAGAGATCAATCAATACAATTGTGCACATCTGAAAGAGCATTCGGTTGGCCCACAGGCCCCCAGTAGCTTACGCAGTGGTGTCCTTGGGCAGCCTCGGTATATAAAAAGGACCATTCCCAGTCTGGAAGAACCATTCTCAGGCAGACTGAGACATTGCTGAGATCAGGTGCAAACCCTGTCGGTGCCGAAGGAGATGAGGGCAGTGGAGTGGTGGGGACGGGATCACAGGTGAATGGCTTAAGTCAGCTTAGGAGCTCCAGAGAAATACCTTCAATCCCTTAAGAGACATTTACTGCACAGATACTGCAGGATACTGTAGAAAAGCAAAAATTATTTTGAGGGCCTTACTCCCAACCCAAGGAGACATCATTAACCGGTGAAGCAGTTTTTCAGAGTTTATTGTGATAGGTGTGTGTCTTAGGATGGATGAAAAACAAGCACGAATTTCAGCAAAGGGTTTCTCCACAGAAAAAAGCACTGGGCAAGCCACTGGTGTGTTGCCATCGCTTCTTTTAGAGTCACAGTCTGGCTTTGAGATATCTCCTGGTGTCCCCTTCTCCAGACAGTGCCACTGACTTAAACGGTGGGCATAACATAACATAACATAAGGCAAAGCCGTTTCAGAAGCAATGACCCTCTGAGTAAAAAATAAAAGTGCCTTTTAAGATAAGAATGATAAAATCTCTTCTTTCCCAATATGAAGCCCCATTTTCCTTGCCCCTCGGATCCTTGTCGACGGTTTGGAATCCTATGTGGAGTTGCAAAAGGCAACGAGGGCATCAGCTGTCACACCTGCTGACTTGTCACATACAGCCGGTTCAGGAGCTGCCCCGTGACCAGTCAAGGATGCCTTAAGAGGCCATCCAGAACAATCCCAGTTATTTATTTGTTGTCCAGCTCCGACTCTGCCCTCCCTTCCTCCACATCCGGAACAGCTTTAAAACTCAGCCTCCTAATTTGTTCATTATACTTGGCAAAGAAGTGAGCAAGATAAAATTAAAATGTTTCCCAAGCACACACTATTTTAATTCCATTCAATAGATTGTCCTGACATATTTACTCACGGTCCTGTCTGTCTCAGTATCATCCATGGAAAAGTATAAATTAAAATTTTAAATTAAAAGCAGAGAGTCTGGGGAGCTTGATATCTTTTTGAAGAATGGCGTGAGTCAGCCATAGGCTCCCCGCATGGGTGTCGTGGGAGCAAAGACTCCGGCACTGCAGAAATTACAGCCCTCAGATTTCCCAACAAATACCTTCCCACAAATAATGTACGGGATCACGGAATCCTAAAGATGGGCAAAACCTCAAAGGTCATTCTTCTTTCTCTGGAATTGTGCATAAAACAGTCCTCACCCCTTTTTGGTCCAAGTGAAACTTACCCAGTTACTGACTTATTTACGAAATGAAAAAATATACTGAATATTGATTAGCTTTTATTCTATCCATAAGATTTCTGTGTAACATGCAGGGTAAGAGAATAAATATTTTAATAAAGAGCATGTGAGTTCTAGTTGCAGGTCTGCCTGATCCCTTTAGACCATCAGCTTTCCTTCCCATTTATGAAGTGGAAATAATATTTGTAAAAAATCATAGATTGTAGTGAATGTTCAAAGAAACAGTCCCTTTTAATACTTGTTATTACAGTTCTGGAGCACAGTAAATAGTCAATAAATGTTTGCCGTTATATTTCTGTAATTACTTAAAACTAAAAAATAATGATGCTGCAAACATGATAATGATTTTAACTTTCTCTAGCGTTCATCTCTCAGTCTACACATGTATCAGTTATAAAGTTTGGAAAATCAAGTAGGACATCGATCTCTTTAAATCCCAACCCATAGACCATGATACCTCAAGTTTAAAAAATAGAGACTGTATGTGTTCAAGTAATTGGGGCTTAGTGGACAACTGGGAAGCCAGTAAGTTTGCTTGATTTATCCTGTGCCATCCTGAACAGACTATGCATCTGAACAAAACTTTGTTTGAGATTTTAAAAATAAAACCCTCATGAAAGAGACAGGACAAATGGAGGAGGAAGGCCAGGAGGTGGAGTCTTCACTATTCGTACAAACTCTGCTCCTGTGGAATGTCAACTCTGCCTGTTTAAAATATATACTATATATTTTTAATAAGCCAATCATCTGTTCCAGAATAGTGGCTCATTTTCTATAGTTTATGCGAACCAACTCTCCTTAAAAAATAAAGTAGAAGTCAGGCAAAACTCTTTCCTTGCGCCACGGAAGACCCAGAGAGAGATATTCCCTGGGGGCAATAAAGTCACAGGGTTAACTTTTGCAAATGTTTCCAGCTCAGGCCCTGAGAGTTGCTGCTTTTAATTTGTGTCACCTGGAGTTCTGCGCCACAGCCTGCTGATACTGGAGGAAGAGGGTGTTCCTGCTCCCCGGACACCCCGAATTGTACAGAGGGAACCAGAGGATCAGGAAGGCTGACCTGTACGCAACCCAAGTTTCCCCAGCTTTCCTGCTCTACTCACACATCAAATACAGGGAGAAGTATGCAAGAAATAGTATTCAAAACGTGTGTGCAAGACAGGAAGAAAGGCTGAGCTTGCGGGGCTCTCTAGAAGAGGACCCTTCCATAGAAACTTGTTACTGAGAGGGTTTGAGAAGCTCTGGCATGAAAACCCAATCTCCCATCATAACGAGGGAGGCTTGAGTTTCCTTACCATGAATTTTAAATAAAGAATTTGAGAAAGAAAGAAAGGAAAAAAGAGGGGAGGCAGGAGGGCAGGAAAGAAGAGGAAAGAGGAAAGAAAAGAAAGAGGAAAGTAATATTAAGGGAAAGAAAAGAGAAAGAATAAACCTTTAACTTGGTGGAAAACGCATAATGTACTCTCTACTTTATAGCCAATGCACCATCTTAATTGTGTTCTACTCAGGTGAATATTGAAAATAATTAAATGCACCTGCTCAGCACACACTGACACGGATCCCGTTACTCTTTAAGGATTCTTCTGCAACGCTTCATTACCTGGCACCCTACAGATCTGCTGTCTGTGCTCCTAAAACCGGACCTCACATCACCTTTCAGTCTGCCCTGGGTCTCCCATCCCCCCTTTCCCGCGCACTCCTCAACCAGCACAAGTCCTGCTTAGGCCACGGGTCCAGAGAGAAGAGTCTCCTCCTACCCAAATTAACTGTGGGAAAGCAAAGCAGAGCCTGGGTAAGCTACGCCCTGGGGGATTCCAGCAGAGTGGAGAATTACTCCTGTGTCAGTCCATTATAATGAATAATAAAGAAATACTTACATGTACTTTTTGGTAAATTATTCATCTTGTGCACTGAAGAATCAGGGCAGCAATACGTAAGGGAGAAAACTGGTGCATCTGGGAGCCTATAAATACCGAAGCTAACGCATTTTCAAAGACCATCTCCTACTCTCATTAAGGACTGAAGTCGTCGGAGATGCTGGGAAGAAGAGGCTTACATCAGACACTTCCCTCTCCCTCCTTGCTTTGTGTGCAGCCCCCTGTAATGCCGAAGCTATTTATAACATATTTGTTATTTTAGTGTGGCTCCAAGTCACTTGAGCAACCTGAGAAGCTCAGCGGGACCTCCACTTTGCTTTCTGAAGTCATCATTGGGAGGTAATTAGGAGAGAGAATTGTTTCCAAGCAATAGAGCTCTTCCAAGACCCTCCACCGTCTCCATGCTCACCTCAGACCCGCTCCCACTCTGCTAACACTAGACCCATCGATTCCTGTCGGACACAACATACTGAGCTTGGCTCTTCACTGCTTCCTGCCTGATTTCACTATCATTGTTTTGTGTTCATGCTCAGGGTGCAACGTACTGAGGTTCTTTGAAAACCCGTACTGACTGTGTTAATATTACCTCCATGCCAGGGTAAATGAACACAGGGAGTTGGATATCTTGGGGCTTCATATTTCTCACCTCCAAGAAATGAGACTTTAATCTTCCTAGGTTTTCCCTTGCCAAGCTTTAGAAAATAAAAACATCCTAAATGCCATTATTCCTATTGGTACTCCTAATTCATTCATACCTATTACCAATAAGGTTAATGTTATTAACCATAAATGGTACAGTTTTCACAAGATGCTTGCCCCAAATGCGGCTTGGCACCATTCCTTGATGAGGGGTGCCATCCTTCCTGACACTGTGCACAGTTGATGTCCCCTCACGACTTTGTTTTGTCCTTAGAGAACACGAGCAAGGCTCAGAACTGATGTTCATGAACAAAACCAAACCAAACATAAAATGCATGACCATGCTGATGATGGTGATGGTGGTGGTGGAATAACAGCGCAAACAGAGGAAAATAGACTAAAGAGAGGTGGAGGCGTGCGGGGCCTGGGGCATCAGACATGAGAAAACGTCTCTGTGACTGTCCTCAGAACCCAGGGAAGAAACTGAGCAAGCGTACCTTTTTCAGCAGTAAGAATCAAGAACTGAACAAGAGTTTTAGATGCTGTCACTGATGAGCAAGAGATAGCATTTAGCTCATCAACTAAATCCAGGTTGATTAGCTCTATTTATGCTCTGATGGAGGTTGGCAGGAGGTGGGGGCGGGGAGACAAGCCCTTTTTCAAAAGGTGGGAGACGCTCACAGAGCTTCTGGGGAAGAGGCTTCTGCCAGGAAGCAACACTTATCAGTAACCATTGAGGACTCCACAGGGAGATTTGTACCCATTTTTTCTCATCTTATGATGACTTGTCAAAACAGCAATCTTAAATTCCCCGAGAAGCAGAATTGGGGCCCAAAACTGAATCACAACTAGACAGCAGGAGCCCAAAGGCCAGTGGTCTCCGCACTTCTGTGAAGCTCCCCCCACCCTTCCGTCTCCCTCCCCGCCCCACGGGCGATGCCCCCCAAGCATCCCTTTATCTGTGCCACCCAGATTCCACCCTTTTCCAATTGACGGCATTATGAAAATCTATATTGTAAGCATATAGGCAGCTGTGGGTGAAGAGACTTCTTCAAAGTGTTTAGATAAAGCAGACAAGCCCTGACAAAGCTAGATAATAAACCAGGCCAGGAGGTTTTCCCTTGAAGGAATCTAATTAAGAACAAAGCAAACGTACATTAACATTCTCCTCTAGGCATTGCATTCACCTCTGAAGAAATTTTATTGTAAATCCAGAAGAGAAACCTTTAGAGTCAGAGCAAAGAGGGGAGCAGAAGCAGAGATAGCTCGGGAAGCCGGTAACTTTGCCGTGGGTGGAAGGGACATCTAGGGAACGGAAATGCAAAACCTCTGAAACAGGCAGCTAAGCCAGGCTCAGCAGATGGCAGGGGAGGAAGCCTGGCCTCATGGTTCAAGGCTGAACTTGCTGGCAGGGTGAACAGCCCCTGTGAATAATCAGATTAAGTTTGAATTTAATTTTTAAATGGAAAATAGACCAGTTTGACTTGCTAATCTCTTGGCAAAACGGAAATGCCACCCAAAGTCTAAGCGTACACTCCAACAGCTCCAAGGTGGGGTGTCGCTTCTCTTATAAAATTAAATTAATTTCAAAGACACCTTTTGGTGACTTCAAAAGGTGCTAATGGCTGCTTTTTTAAAATTAAAGTTTATTAAATTCTTAAGATCATAAAGTTTGTGAGTATAATTTTTCTCTTTTTTATAGGTGCTTTAGGAAACTTATGAAAAGGAGTTTATTAAGCCAATAAGGAACTCATTCTAATGTGGAACAGTGAGGGTTTTGGAAGACTGTCTTCCACTCGCCCTCTCTAGGTCCACCCACTTGTCCCAGCTCTTCTCCTTGTGACGCAGAGAAATATGGTGCTTCTTTCCTATGGCGGTCCTTCACGAATATGGAGAACACTATATTATTCACTCTCAGTTACCTCATTTTAAGGTTAAGCTTTTCCACTTCCCATTTTAAAATAAGCTACTATGCATATGTTCCTTCTTCACATCAGTCAGTTTCTGTGTGTCCTCAAATAGAACATCCTCCAATTAGAGAGGCTAGGCTTGGAAAGTAAGCCACATTAGGAAGTAACTAGAAGGAACAATTTAGTGGTTTGGATCTTGCCATGCCTAGAAATATGAGAAGATATATGTACCTAATTCTAATGTTCTGATGTGAGTGTAGATAGAACACAAACATATTTGCTTACATAAAAGATTTAACCCTGACAATTTACTGAAAGCTTGGAGGCACATACACACACACAAGCACCATAACACACATAATGTATAGGTCTAGTTACACCCTCCCCTCCCTGAATACAATGCTTAGTTATGTACTTAAGTACAGTCTGGATAAAAGGGACAGTTAAATGTTTCTATTCAATATTGTACTGAAGGTTGTAGCCAGGGCAATTAGGCAAGAAAATGATATAAAACTAATTCAGTTTGGAATTTTGATGAAGAGTGCATTGACTCTGTAGATCAATTTACCATTCTACCAATATTAAATCGTTCAATTCATGGACAGTGGCTATCACTCTATTTATTTAGGTTTTCTTTAATTTATTACCACATTTTTGCTTTCAGAGTATAAGTTTTAAACTTCTTTTTTAAAATTTAGCTTAACATATTTTATTTCTTTTGATGCTATTATAAATGGAATTGTTTTCTTAATTTCATTTTCAGAATTTTGCATTGCTAATGTATGGAAACACTTTTAATTTTTATATATCGATCTTATGTTCTGCAATCCTGCTGAACTTGTTTATTCATTCTAAGATATTTCATCTGCAGAGAGATAGCTTTAAGTCTTCCTTTCCATAAACAAAAGATTAGATGACAATATGAGGAGGATCATTTTCTATCTGGGATCTCCGTTCTATTCCAAAGGTCTGTATCTCTGTTCTTGTGCTATTACCATGCTGTTTTGGTTACTATAGCCTCGTAGTAAATCTTTAAGTCTGGTAGACTGATGCCTCTCAATTTGTTCTTTTTGTTTAAGATTGCTTTGGCTATACAAGGTCTTCTCTGGTTCCATACAAAGCATAGAATTGTTTTTTTCTA
The DNA here is from genome assembly GCA_008086735.1 of Cheirogaleus medius. Classification (NCBI taxonomy): domain Eukaryota; kingdom Metazoa; phylum Chordata; class Mammalia; order Primates; family Cheirogaleidae; genus Cheirogaleus; species Cheirogaleus medius. The sequence goes on along the minus strand of VBSM01000639.1, from coordinate 2,963,767 downwards.
GATCTGTAAAGAATGATGATGGTATTTTGATAGGTATTTCCCTACATATGTCTCTCACCTCCTTCATTAAATATATTCCTAAATATTTAATTTTCTTTGATGCTACTGTGAAAGGTGTTGTGTCTCTTATTTGATTTTTGGCTTGACTCTTATTGGTATATATGAATGTCACTGATTTGTGTGCATTGATTTTGTATCCTGAAACTTTACTGAATTCATTTATCAATTCTAGGAGTCTCTTGGTTGAATACTTGGGATTTTCTAGATATAATATCATATCATCAGCAAAGAATTAGAGTTTTACCTCTTTTATACCCATTCAGACACCCTTAATTCCCTTCTCGTCTGATTGCTCTGGCAAGGACTTCCAGCACTATGTTGAATAGAAGTGGAGATAGTGGACAACTTTGTCTGGTCCCAACAGATCTGTACACTCCAACAGATCCAAGGTGGGGTGTCACTTCTCTTATAAAATTAAATTAATTTCAAAGACACCTTTTGGTGACTTCAAAAGGTGCTAATGGCTGCTTTTTTAAAATTAAAGTTTATTAAATTCTTAAGATCATAAAGTTTGTGAGTATAATTTTTCTCTTTTTATAGGTGCTTTAGGAAACTTATGAAAAGGAGTTTATTAAACCAATAAGGAACTAAGCAGGAATGCTTTCAATTTTTCCCTGTTCAGTATGATAGTGGGTGTGGGTTTATTGCATAAGCCCTTAATAATTTTAAGGTATGTCCCATCTATGCCTATTTTGTTAAGAGTTTTTATCATAAAAGTGTGCTGGATTTTGTCAAATGCTTTTTCTGCATCTATTGAGAGAATCATCTGGTCTTTGTTCTTGCTCCTGTTTATATGGTGAATTGCATATATAGATTTGTGTATATTGAACCAACCTTGCATCTTGGATAAAGCCCACCTGGTCATGATGAATTATTTTTTTGATGTGCTGTTGGATTCAGTTTGCTAAGATTTTGTTGAGGAGTTTTGGTACTAACTGATCAACACTAAGGTGTTCACATGGTAGTAATACTCACTGTGTGCTGGTTATGTGGGAGGGGGATGACGGAGGTGCATAAACTCACAACTAATGGATGCGGAATGCACTGTATGGGGGAAGGGCATGCTTGTAGCCCTGGCTTGGGTGATGCAAAGGCATTATACGTAACCAAAATGTATGTACCCCCATAATATTCTGAAATAAAAAAATATGCATGAGCTACATGCATCTTGCTCATGCATCTCAACTGAACATTTTTTTGCTTTTCATTTTTAGTCAGTCACCATATATATGCACATAAATAATTAAGTTGATTATTTATCCGCTTAAATATTACAGTTTTCACTTAAAAAATTAAAAATAAAAATAGATTTAAAAGCTTCTGCATAGCCAAGGAAACAATCATTAGCATGAACAGACAACCTGCAGAATGGGAGAAAATATTTTCATGCTGTACATCCAATAAAAGGCGGATAACCAGAATCTATAAAGAACTCAAAAAATAAGCAAGAAAAAGTGAAACAACCCCACAAAAAAGTGGGCAATAGATATGAACAGAAGCTTTTCAAAAGAAGATAGACTAATGATCAATAAACGTATGGAAAAATGCTCAACATCTCTAATTATCAAGGAAATGCAAATAAAAACCACAATGAGATATCCCCTAACTCCAGTGAGAATGGCTTTTATCAAAAAGTCCCAAAACAACAGAACTGGAGTGGATCTGGAGAAAAAGGAACACTCATACACTGTTGGTGGGACTGCAAAGTAATATAAACTCTATGGAAAGTAGTATAGAGATACTCAAAGAACTAAAAGTAGACCTATCATTTGATCCAGCAATCCCACTATTGGGGATTTACCCAAAGGGAAAAAGTCATTTTATCAAAAAGATATCTGCACTCAAATGTTTATTGTGGCACAATCCACAATTGTAAAGATACGGAATCAACCCAAGTGCCTGTCAATACATGAGTGGATTAATAAAATGTGGTATATGTATATCATGGAATAGTACTCAGCCATAAAAAAGTGGTGAACTAATACCTTTTGTAACAACCTGGATGGAACTGGAGATCATTTTTCTAAGTGAAGTATCACAAGAATGGAAAAACCACATGTACCCACTATTAAATTAGAACTAATCATTTAACACTCATGGGTGCATGTGGAAGTAAAATTCACCACAAACCAAGCAGGTGGGAGGTGGATGAGGGGGTGAGTACATTCACACCCGATGGGTACAATGCATGCTATCCAGGTGATTGGCACACTTATAACTTTGACTCAAACTGTATAAAATCACTTCATGTAATGAAAACATTTGTATCCCTGTAATATTCTGAAATTTAAAAAAAATCCATAGAATGAGAGAAAATATTTGCAAATTATATATCTGATAAGTGACTTGATTCTAGAATATATAAAGAATACTAACAAAAAAAGAAACAACTCACTTTTTTGAAAAAATGATCTGAGTAGATATTTCCCCCAAAGATATACAAATGGCCAATATGAAATGCAAATCAGACCCATAATAAAATACCACTTTTTGCCCCTTTGAATGGCTATAAGAGAAAGAAAAAAAAAAGGAAGGAAGGAAGGAGAGAGAGATGAAAGGAAGGAAGGAAGGAAAGAAGGAAGGGAGGGAGGGAGAGAGAGAGGGAGAGAAGGGAAAAGAAAAAGAGAAAGTAAAGAACTCAGGAATAAGGCAAAGATGTTTCCTCTTACCACTTCTTTTCAATATTGTACTGAACATCCTAGCTAATACAGTAAAACAAGAAAAGGAAATGAAAGTATACAATTAAGAAGGAAGAAATAAAACTGTCTTTGTTCACAGATGACATGATCATCTATGTAGAAAATCTTTAATAACTGACCAAAAACTCCTGGAACTAATAGGTGATTATAGCAAGGTTGCAGGATACAAAGTTAATATACAAAAGCCAATCATTTTCTTATATGCCCCCAAGAAATGAGTGGAAACTGAAATTAAAAACACAATATCATTTACATTTGCACCCCCAAAATGAAATATTTAGATATAAAACTAACAAAATATGCATAAGATCAATATGAAAAAAACTACAAACCTTATGAAAGAAATCAAAAGAACTAAATAAATGGAGAGATACTCCATGTTCATGAAGTAAGAATCAATATTGTCAAGATTTCAAATCTTCTCAATTTGGTCAATAGATTCAATGCAATCCCAGTCAAAATTCCAACAAGTTATTTTATGGGTATTGACAAACTGATTTTAAAGTTTATAAAGAGAGGCAAAAAAATCCAGAATAACTCATACGATATTGAAGGAAAAGAAAAAAGTTAGAGGACTAACACTACCTGACTTCAGGAATTACTAAAAAGCTGCAGTAATCAAGACAGTGCAGTACTGGCAAAAATAGACCCCTATAAATATAGTCAACTGATCTTTCACAAAGGAGCAAAGACAGTACAATGAAAATAAGACAATTTTTTCAACAAATGCAACTAGAACAGCTGGATGTTCACAAGCAATAGAAAAAAAGGGGGAAAAAAGAATCTAGACACAGGACTTACATTTATCACAAAAGTTAACTCCAAATGAAACACAGATGAAACAGAAAATTCTAAAACTCCTAGAAAATAATAAGAGAAAATCTAGATGACCTTGGTTTGGCAATGACTTTTTAGATACAATACCAAAGGCACAATCCATAAAAGAAAGAATTAATAAGCTGGACTTCATTAAAATAAAAAATTTCTGCTCTACAAAAGATACTGTAAAAAGAATTAAGAAAAAGCCACAAACTGGGAGAAAAAGTTTGCAACATATATGTCTAATAAAGGACTGTTATCCCAAGTATACAAAGGATTCTTAAAACTCCTTGAGAAAACAAACAATCCATTTTAAAAAATCACTCAAATACCTTAATACAGTGGTCCCCAAAATTTTTGGTACCAGGAATCAGTTTAATGGGAAAAAATTTTCCCACAGACCAGTGGTGGGGATGGTTTCCGGATGATTCAGTCACATTACATTTATTCTGCAGTGAAACCTCTCTGCTAATGATGATGTGTATTTGCAGCCGCTCCCCAGCACTAGCATCACCGCCTCAGCTCCACCTCAGATCATCAGGCATTAGATTCTCATAAGGAGCCGCGACCAAGATCCCTCGCATGTGTAGTTTACATGGAGTTCATGCTTCTATGAGAATCTAATGCCGCCGCTGAACTGACAGGAGGCAAAGCTCAGGTGGTGATGCGAGCAATGGGGAGTAACTGTAAATACAGATGAAACTTTGCTCACTTGCCGGCCACTCACCTCCTGCTGTGCGGCCCAGTTCCTAATAGGCCATGGACTGGTACCAGTCTGCGGTGTGAGGGTTGGAACTACAGCCTTAATAGACACCTCACCAAAGAAGACATACAGATGACAAATAAGCTTTGAAAAGATGCTCCATATTATATATCATTAGGGAAATGCAAATTATAAAAATAATGAGATATCACTAACTATTAGCATGGCCAAAATCCAGAAGCCTGACTACACCAAATGTTAGCAAGGATGTGGAGCAACAGAGACTCTCATTCATTGCTGGTGGGAAAGCCACTTTGGAAGATAGTTTGGCAGTTTCCTAGAAAACTGAACATGCTCTTACCATATAATCCAACAATTGTCTGCCTTACTATTTTCCCAAAGGAGTTGAAAACTTATGCCCACACAAATACCTGCAGACAGACACTTACAGAAGCTTATTCATAATTGCCTAAATTTAGGAGCAACCATGATGTCCTTTGTAGGTGAGTAGATACACTGTGGTATATCCAGACAACAGAATTTTAACGAGCATTAAAAAGAAATGAGTTATCAAACTATGAAAAGACATGGTAATAACTTAAATGCATATTACTAAGTAAATGAAGCCAATCTGAAAAGGCTACATATATGATTCAGGCTGTATGACATTCTGAAAAGGCAAAATTATGGAAACAGTAAAATTATCAGTGGTTGCCAGGGGTAAGTGGGGAGGGAGGGATGAATAAACAGAACACGAAGGATTTTTAGGGCACAGAAACTGCTCTGTATGGTACTATAATGGCAGGTACAGGTCACTATATATTTATCCAAACCCATGAAATTTATACAAGCAAGAAGGGTAATGATGATTTGTCAATGTAGGTTCCTTTATTGTAACAAATCTACCCCTCTGGTGGGAGATATTGATGATGGGGAGGTTTTACATGTTTAGGAGAAGGCGGTATATGGAGATTCTCTGGAGACTCTCTTCTTCTGAATTTTGCTGTGAACTTAAAACTGCTCTAAAAAATAAATTCTATTAAGGTAAGGATATTAAAATATTTCCTAATAAAAAAGAAATAAAATAACCAATGTTAACTGGGGTGTGAAGACATTGGAACTCTCATGTACTGCCGGTGGGAATGTCAAATGGGGCAGCAGTTTTGGGAAAGCGTGGCAGTTCCAAAGAAGGGTAAACACGAGCTACCATATGACCCAGCAACTCTAGTTCTATCTAGACACCCAAGAAAAATGAACACATAAGTCTACGCAAAAACTTGTACACAAATGTTCATAGCAGTGTTATTCATAATAGACAAAAAACTGCTCAATATTATCAACTGATGAATGGATGAATAAAATATGGTATATATACACAGTGAAATATTATTCAGCTGTATGAAAAGAATAAAGCACTGATACATGTTTCCAACATGGATGAACCTTGAAAACATGCTAAATGGAAAAAGACAGTAACAAAAAACTGAATATTGTAGGATTCTATTTATATGAAATGTTCAAAATAGGAAATATATAGAGACGGAAAATAGTATATTGGTTGCCTAGGATTGAGAAGAGAAGGTTAGAAGGAAATGGGGGCAGGTGACTGCTAATAGGTTTGAGGTTAATTTGGGAAGTGATGAAAATATTCTAAAATGGATTGTGTAGACAGTTGCGCTACTCCTTGAATATACTAAAAACAACTGAAGCGCACATTTTAAATGCGTGAATTGTATGGCATATGAATTGTATCTCAATAAAACCCTTCTAAAAAAAGGGAGGGATATGCTTAAACCATGGAGGATGTTACTGAAAAAGATATAGTTATTGCTCCTTGGTCTTCAGGTATCAAAATTCATGCTATGATTGTGAACATGTGAGTCTTATTTAATAGTTATCCCAGAGAATCATTTGGGAAAGGCAGAGGGGCTGGTAGATGATATGCATTCTCAGAGACTTTTTTTAGGGAAGGTTTTATCTCAATTTCTTTGTCTTCTAAGTTTTCTTTTCCTTTGCAAAGTTCTTTATAAGCTCACATGTATTCCAGAACGTGCTTGGATCTATGGGCTGCAGTTTCGCAGGTAGCTGTGGGGCTTCAAGGCTGTGAACCACTCTGGTTTATCCCTGGAGCTGAATTAGCACGATCAAGCCATCCCCTCGGGGCTGGGCTCCATATGCTCCCGATCAGACATCTGCTCTGCTGACCCCAATCCAGGCAAATGTGCACCGTATTGTGGTCCCTCTCGTCAACCTGCATCCTCTCCGGTCACCTGTATATTTTAGTAATGGTCTTCTCTGGGCGATTATCAGCATTACCTCGTATAAAGGAGTGATATTAATGGGCATGATTTCCTCTGAAATAGGAAGAGAAATCTGCCCCTTGGCGAGGTGCTAAAAGATATCCTACCATGCAGGCAGCTGCTCCGTTGCCCACATAAAGACAGACCTGATGCACCTCCCTCAGGGCCACAGAATAAAAATTTCAGGTTCAGGATCGTAAAGAGAAAAGGGCCCTGGCTCTAAGTGCAGTCAAGTGAGAAGATGCATGGAGCAGGGAGCTGGGGGCAGCAGCAGCCGCGCTACCTTTGCTGGAATTGTAACGATCCTTCATTCTTAAATGCTAATTTTGAAGTTTTCCAAGGAATTATTTTACTTAGTGTCAACATTACAGATGACACTGTTGATAAGCTCTTTATATTCCAGTAGAGAAACTGGTCAGTGTCCGCTCTGGGGGCCTATTAGCCAGGCCCCCGCTTGCTCACTCTGGCAGTCACGTGCCTGGCTTCATTAATGGTATTGACAAGCCGCTCTGGCTGTGAAGGATTCTGCAGTAGCAGCCGCCTGCTTGCCCTCCTATGCCATCCTGCCTCCCTCTCTGTAACCATAGCATCTCTTCTCAGTCAAGCATGGGCCAAGCATGGCCTCAGCGATGGGAGAGGATCATCGAAGCTGCTAAGTCATCTCCCAAACTACCAGAAGGTCTCCTGCCATGAATGGATGGCAGTCTGTGGCTGTCCTCCTGAGCCTGGAGGACAATGCATTTGGAAGAGAGTGAAGCCAAACGACTGTTCATCATGTTTTGACACTGCAGGACTTGCCTCCAAAATCTCATTTTCTAGCGGCGTTTCCCACCCACACTGCCGGAATCGCTAATAAAAGACACAGCAAAGACCACAAGAATTCGTGTTACTTAGAGGAAGGGGCCATGAAGAAAATGCTACATCTTGTTTATATTTTATAACGTATCTTTTTAAAAAATCCTTTTCCCTCTTTTCTTTTTTACTACTGAGATGGTAAAAAGGAGCCAATCTCTTTAAACACTTGCTAAAAGGAGTATGTTCGGAGTTAAGAGAGAGCCGCCAACTCCGGGGCACTAATTAAGCACCTACATGAGAAAGTGTGCTCAGAGCCAAGGCCTGCCTGTGGCACACCCAGAGCGGTTTGTGCTCACAGAGCAATACGGAGGGGCTTAGGAGGTTCCTCTAGGGAGAAACCAGGGAGAGAATGGAACTTTCTGGGCCAAGACCTAGGTAAAGGACCTAAATCAAACATAAGTAACAGTTGATCGCTCCTCAGTAAGATCTTTCTCCCATTATATAGGCAACAAATGTTAGATACTAATTTATTTTCTCCCAGCCTTTATAATGTGTGACCCTCCCTCACACTGGGCCCCTAAGGTGCCATTCCCCTGCATGCATTCCACTTTCACCAGCATCTACCATCTGCACAGATGTTCCCATCATTCAGACTGGGGAGTAGAGGCAAAATAACATTCAAGGTCACTCAGAAGAGCTAAACCTCAAACTCATTTACAGGATTCTGATTCTAGATTTAATGTTCTTATCAGTTTAATATACAACTTAAACTAAGTAGTTGAAGGAGTTTTTGTTAACATTATGTTATGCTCTAATGTGGTACTAAACGACTTGCAAGAAAAATAAAAAAAGTAAAAGTTGAGAGGTGTACCACTTTCGTAGAAAAAAGTTTAGTTTGTGTGTTTGTTTAAGCTTGAGATGCTCTGTATCTCCCAAAATACACCTCTCTTACTGGAAAAAGTAAGTCGTTTGGAGTCACAAAACCCAACATCAAATCCAAGCTCTGCTATTTACCAGATATATACCTTTGGGTAACTTAAATAACTTCTCTGAACTTCAATTTCCTCACTTTAAAAATAATAATATTAGCTACCGACATTAAGTGCTAAGTATATATGTGCCAGACATTGTATTCAGAGCCGTTTTATGAATTCTCTCAACATCAATGAGATAGGTGACTTTATTCCCATTTTACAGATGAATAAATTGAGTCTCAGAAAGTTCAGGTATATGGGCCTTGGTCATATAGTTAGCAAGTGGTAGAGCTAATTTAACTGTAAAGCTCATGCTTTACCCCTAATTCATGTTATATCTTATGACTCAAATATAAAGCACAATATATTAATTGGCACATTAGAGTATTAAGCCATTTCCATAGGGGACACAGATATTAAATCTAAATTAAATTCTTTTGTTGGCTTTTGTGAAATTTCATATATGTTTTTCTAACCTCAATAGAGAAAGTTTTCTAATCCTTTTATGAAAATAAAAATTATAATTATAAATCTCATGAATTCATTAATTCAACAAATGTTTCTTGAGTGCCTACTGTGTGCTGAATATCATCTATGCAATGAAAAGTGAACTAAAATCTTTGTTCTTGTGGAGCTTTGCTTTCAATATGAATTTGCTTGAAAACCAACAAATAGGCAAATAAATAAGTTTGTAGTCATTGTTGTAAGATGATCAATGTCTCTCCTAGGTTGATTTTCTTCACTTGAATTTCTCATTTGTTTTAGAGTTATATGAAAAAAAAGTTTGGGCTCAATACTGGTACAACTATTAGATATTAAAGAGTCAACGTCTCTACCCACTAAAAACTCTCTTACTAATCCATCTTAACCTAAATAATAAATTATCTGTGGAAGAGTTGTGATTATATAGGGCTGAGTTTTAATTTGATATCAAGACTAATGCCAAAATTCAATTAAATTACATATTGTCAATGGAACTTTTAAATAAGCATCTTTGGATTAGACTTGCTCCAAAAAATACTCCTAGTCAGGTTTCTTCTTGCCCTACCATCCCCACACCAACAGTCTATTGCAATAGGTAAGAACTGGATTTTCTCTTTCCGTTTCTGTGGTCATTGGAATGGCTCTTAAACAAGCCTGAATGGTGTGTCCGTCTCTGTTGAATTCAGAAATACTTATATTTCCCCCATTTGTTATTTGACAGACCTGGAAAATTAGTCCATTTTGAGAGATTTGCTTTGCTTTCCTGAGTTCTTTGGAAATTAATCAGGAATATTCTTTGTCAAATGTTGAAGTCTAGGCTTTAATTCTCTGTAATCTACATTTTCCTTGGTTCTATCATTTTTCATGACACACCTGGTCGTGGCATCCTGATTTGGAGGCAACACTGCCTGTGGTGCAAGGTTCTCCTACACAAGCTACAAGAAACTACAAAGAGGAAGGCAAATGTTTCAAAATGAAATGTAGCAACCATCCTCTTTGGGAAGAAAACATTAATTACATTTTTGAAGGAGTTATAATTGGATTTTACTTCTCCCCTTTTTGATGGTTATTCACGCTATGGAGTTAACACACTCCCAACATCTTTTTATTCAGTCAGTTTGAGAAAAAGAAGAAAGATTTATTTGTAATTATCAGAACAATACAGTTCCTGAGAAGTAAACACAAAGGAACAGAACCTGGCTTGGATCCCGCCTCGTTAAAGATGCAAATTAGGAACAGGCTATCGAAATGGGAGGTTTCACTAATCCTTTTGCAGCAATGTAAATCATTAAATTAGCCCCCAGTTCAATGGCATCTGCAGTGTGTAAATTCAGGTTTAATACAAGGGATCCCAAAAGGAACAGCAACTTCCTTGGGGCCTCTGTTATTGTTCTAGTTGGTCTTTATTTTGAGTCATGGGGCACAAGACATGTTCACTTAATGCCTATTCCCGCCTGCTGTCATTTTATTGTCCACCCAGCCTATAGAGCTGTCCATCCCTTGATTCTGGCCCATCTGTGATCTCTCTCCAATCCTTCTGGTCTATTTCAGGTTGATCAGCATCAAGCAGTCCTTCAGGTGTTGGCCCCAAGTTCCCTGAAGCAGATGTGTGCAGATCATCAATTCTAACTCATACTGTGCAACTTGCCTTTGGGGGACGTGACAATTCCAAATACAACAACAGTGAAAATGAAGACAGAAATCGCAATGCCTTGCCTTGGAAAATGAAGTTTTAACAATGATAGTCTAGGCTGTCTGTCATGATTGGCTGAATCAATTAAAGAAGGTCTGATCTGTCCTTACCAAAAGAACTGGTGAGAAAGATGGAGAGCTCCCTGCAGTCTACAGAAACTGACTTTAGATTAACTTGCAGATGATGGAATCTGATTGACTTCACTGAAGAAATACTTTTCCCCTCAAACTCATACTCCGAATGTAAAGCTGTTTAAAAACACCACACATTTTATACACATGGTTTCAATTTATGGCAGGCACATGAATTCTCTGGAACCAAAGTGTAGATTGCCTCTTATTATTCCAATTCCTTGGCTACTCAAAACACTCCAGGAGGAGCATTTCCTATTCCTGTTCTCCAGTATTCTGAGAAGGTTCATGAAGCTGTCCATTGACCCCAGGTTTCTAGGACTGTTAAAACTTTATACTCATTTCACTGTGTATTCTTCTCTCCCACACTGAGGTTTAGAATGCCCTATTCTGGACACATCACCCACAGGCCCACCAGTAGTGTTTTCCTTCCCACCTAGACCCCGTTTACAGAGGGAAACACTTCTTCCTGGAGGATAGCAGAGTCAAAAGGCTGCGGCACACGAAACCAGACAGACCTGTAAGCAGATTTTCTGACTGCTATGCCAGAAACAGACACCCATCCCGGACAACAGGGGCATTCCTTATGCTACTCGGCAGCCCCTCAGGATATTTCTAGCTAGCTAAAACCACACAAATAATGTAGGGTCATTTGGCAGAGACTATAACTAATTCTATTTTAAATAAGATTTACTGTAAATGTTGTAGGCACTTGATAAACTATGAATAATAACAGGAAGAATGACAATTCCTTTAAGAAATTATTTTACCGTCTCATATGTATCACTGTTAGGAATTTTTCCCTCTTGCTATGAGACCAAATCTTCCTTGATTTAGCTTTATCCCATTAAGATCAGTTTTGCCATTTTAAATATTTTGTTGATTTGAATGCTCTGCTGAAGGCTTGGACTTCTGTATCTCAATCTTATAATCTTATCTCAGTTCTTATAAATTGCTCTGCCTTAAGTTACACACACACACACACACACACATATAGCCTGTACATATATATACACATACATATGTGTATGTATATATATACATACATATACATATATATATATAATCTGGATAGCAAGAAGTTCTATAGCATTGATTTACAATTTGAGATCCCTGACACAAATACGATGTTTTTCTGCAAAACTTAAAACACAGCCTTTCTTCAACATAGAAAGCTACTTTTTTCTTCTTTCTATTCTATTCTTTTCTTTTTAAATCCCTCAAATATTCAGAGAATTAAAAGCAAAACTCATATTTAAATTAGCTTCTCTCATCTTAATCTCACCATTTTAGGTCATATCATAGTGTTTTCCATCTCAAAGCAACTCTCCTGTTTGTCACAAAATCAACTTCCAAATTGAAGTACTAAGTACCAAGTATTTTGAAAGTGATTTGGTTCTTGTAATATCTCCAGCCTAATTTGCATCTGCCACTTTACTTTCTTTCTGCAATTGCTTCCACCCTTTCTGCAAAGCAGAGGGCTGGACTTTTTTTAAGTTAAATGTTTGATATAAAACAGATATTCTACTAATTTGCTTTGCAAATTGGGCTCTCTGTGATTTTCTGTATAATGCACTCCAAGAGACTTTAAAAATCTAGGGACAACTTGCTGTGCCATTCATACAAAGTCACTTAACCGTTCTGGTTTTCACTTTTCTTATGTGGAAAATGGTGATTCTACCACCTATTTCTTTAGCAGAAGGGAAGTTTATGAGGATTCCTAAAAAAAAAGTTTGGAAATGTTGCCTTTTTTATATACAAAACACATATATGATAATAATTATTCTCAGTTTTCTGTGTGGGAATCATATGATTTTTTTTTCATGATTCTTGCCAAAAATCAAACTTAAAAACAACCGAACAAACAAAAAACCCACACCTTCCTGTTTGGGCAAGACACAACATGAACATTTTTGGAAAGAAAAAGAAGCTAAATGGATGAGCACATTTCTCATCACTCATGCTCTCTGAACAAATCAAAGGAGAAACAGGAGCATGGAACTGGTACCACAATCTAGTCCTGACTTTCCTGACTTTGCCACCAACTTGAGACCTTGAGTGTGACCTTGGGGAACCAAAGAGCTTTCCTGGGCCTCAGTTATCCAATCTGAATTACAGGGTATTACATGTGATGGTTGCCAAGACCTTTCCAATTAGAGGCTATAATTTAGTAATTGTCTTTTTTAACCTCTTTCAAAGAATAATAGCTATTCAATGCAGCCTGGAAATAATGATGGTATCACTGTTTTTGATGGAATTGGTACTGGACAACCTTACATTAAGTAGCACCAGGCTGCATTTTCACCAAAAGAGGATATTGTTTAATAGATTTTAAATGTTAAAAAAGCTTTTTTTTGTGCATTTGAGAAACAAAATGTTAATAAGAGTAATTTACTGTGTTCTTTGAGCTCCTGAGCTGTCCCATGGATTATGTGCAACATGGAACAAATCCTGAGGCTGCTGTTTCAGTCTGTAAAGCAGGTCTCCATAATTATTTTTAATGCATTTCTAGGCTTATTTTCAGAATATACCAAGAAAACACTCAATAATGTTGTTTAAATTGTGAAGGGCAATTTGACTGTTATGTTGGGATTTTCACTGGATTATGTGGTGAGGTTTCCTCACATGGAGTAAACCCCCTCTTTGTTTTCTTATTGACTTGGAAAGACAAGTTTATAAAGAGCAGAGATTGTTTGGATGACTGACAGTCCAAATTTTGCAGTTAACAGCAATGGTTTTGTTCTGAGGAGGAGGGCAAAGACACTCTCTGTGTATTGATAAAATTGTGATTCTGAAAGCTAAACCAATCTGATTCCTAGACACGGGTATGGAAAGAGAAAAATGCCTGCAACATTATCCATTGGTTCAAAAGTAGAGCCAGTTTCAGAGATAGCTTAGAAAAACATTCACTTAGCTATGTTCTTTACTGAGATGGTTCAATGTCATAAAATGATATTTAACATCTCTGGAGGGCAGAGAGGAGGTGTCATGAGGCATGAAGAGTGGTATTACACAGGATTTGAGAACACAGTCTGTGGAATCGGTACACCTGCATTCAAACTGAACCCTGTCATTTACTCACCTGTGAGATCTTGTGCAAGTTGCTCAACCTTAAGAGACTCTTCATCTCATGAGATAAGTTTTGTGAAATGTATCAACAGAATGAATGGGGCAGTTTCATTTTCCCACACTAAATGTATCTTTCTAACTTCTTTATAAAGACGTTAACAAGGAAATAAAATTTGCATAGTCCCTTAAGCAAATATTTGTAGGAAGAAAATTATGGGAGTGCTCCTATACAATACTAAGAGAAAATGCCTTGTAACATACAACATGTATACGGACAGAAGCAGCATTCTGGACAAGTTTCCTGGACCACCTTCTATGTAACGACACTGGAACACACTGGCCCAAGACCCAGAAAATTAAACAACATATGATGTGAGTTTAGGTTTCACTTAGGCCAGGTTCTTAAACTTCAGTGTGTGTCAGAATCATCTGCAAGGCCCGTTCAAATGAGGTTACTGGGTTCCACTTCCAGAGCTTCTGAATCAGTAGCACCAAATTATAGCACTCACTTTATACGGAGTAAATTTGGTGCTGGACTTGCCAACTTTCTCCTACTTTCTCTGCATTGCTAACAAGTTCCCAGGTAAGGCTGATGCTACTGATATGGTGAGTATACTTTGAGAACCACAAGTTTAGACAATACACTGAAATCCATCAGAGCCTATTAGTATAATAAAATCGCGATTGTTGAAGGAAAGCTAAGAGAGAGCTCATTGCAGGAAGTGACTGGCTTATTTCTTCTCTGAATATCAGTGCTGGAGACAGAGAAAGAAAAATGGAATCGTTAGTGTAAAAAAAATTCTTTTTTTCTTTTACTGATTAACCATGCATTTATCTGATCACACATTCAAATATTATGTGTGCCTGGCATGGTTAAACATGTATATGTGTGTGCTCATGCATGTGTGTGTGCACAGGCACAGTGGTAGATTCTGGGCTGCAGCATAAAGAAGAGAAACCAAGGCCATGGTATTGGGGTTATTATAGCCTAGCATTACTTCAATCCTCATTCAGCAGGATTTGGGACTATGCTGTATGCCTTAGCTAGAAAGCAACTGTTAGTTTAAAGCGAAATGTCATAAGAAATTTTGAGACCTCTATATAGAAAGTGCATTTGTATGAAGATAGCATGAAAAACAAGCATACAAAACCTTTCAGGTTGATTCATTCTCTCATCAGAGCCCTAATAATATCAAACACTGATCTTGATGTTGCATAGGTGAGTCAGTAGATGAAAGATATTGTTCTACAAACATTGGTCATTTGAGATTTGTGACAACCCTATGAAGTAGGTGCTATCATAATCCTCATTTACATATGAGGAAACTGAGGCACTGATCATTTCTTCTTTGTTGGTAAGGTAATTTTATATTACACAATATATACTTGATGAAAAGCATCTGAATATGTGAACTACAAGTGAATGAGTGGATCAGCATGCATTTGATGTTGGGAAGCTATTTTCACTCACCGCTGATACCTCCTGATCTTTCCTTGTGTGGCCATTCCCAGTCAAAACTGCTAGTGAGCCCACTGGCAGCTTGCTGGGTAGGTTGAAGACTAGGTTAATGTCCTTATGGAAAACTTATGGTCTGTTGGTTTACATGGGATTGTCCAAGTTCCTATTTGCAACTGTGTCTGCATCTGTGTTATTTCTCCTGGCAACTAAGTCCATTTTCTTCCCAGTAGGATGGCCTCTAAAGTGTCACAGAGCTTACACAGCATGCATTTTTAAAGCGAAGGATCACAGTTATTGAGTGTCAGCTACATGTTCAGTGCTGGCCTGGGGCATGCGGTGAGAGCACCTGGTGTGCTCCCACGGAGAGTTTCAAGTATTTTGTGCAAATAACTCATATTTTTTCATCTTGTTAGCAAATTGAATGCTATTAAATGGAGAATAAAAGGCCTATGTCTGTCCAGTGTCATTACCAAGTCAGATGAACATCTGATCATCGTCATGATTTAAATGTTCATCTACTCAGCACAGGAGGAAAACAGCATCTGAAACCAAGTCTCTTCCTTCTCTAGAAATCCATTTTTGTGCTTGTTACCAGCTTAGGGTGCTATTTCACAGAGTGGACCAAGGAATCTAAGCTCCAGTTGACGGTATTGACAGATTCGAGGGTGTTGATTAAGGGACATGATATAGCAAAATACCCTCCTGGTTGCAACCTAGTGTTTGCAGAATCATAAGCTTGCAGAACACGTGCTTCAATCAGCTGGCTGTGTAAGAATTCAATCAGTGTTAATCTAACACAATGCAGCACCTGCTCCCCAACTGATTTCTAGTGTTCTTCAATCAAAAGCAGCAGAAGAAAAGCGTCATTTATTGCAAGCAATGTTAGCAGACCTGAAAATTCAAGAACCTGAAGTTCAATAGGAAGATCAGGTTTGCCTTTTGCTTCTCTTTCTCTCATTAGCAATACTGTGGAAAGAATGAGCTGCTGTATGCAAAGAAAGTGGGAGAAAGTTGGCAAGTCCAGCACTAAATTTACTCCATATAAAATGAGTGCTGTAATTAGGTGCTGGTAATTAACACTCGTTGCCATGCAGCTCATGCATCTATAGGATCAGGCATCTTTTGGGAATTGGCAGTTTCCCTCCTAGCCACAGCATGGAACAGACAGGACAGATGACACTAGTAGGCTGCAGTAAAGAGAACCTGACTATGTTGCTCCCTATTCCGTCTCAGATCCAAAGCCAGCTGGCCACTTTGGTGGAAAATTAATAAATCAATCATTTGGTGGAAAATTAATAAATCACCCAAGAGAGGTGCTTTCACTGCTATAGAAAAGAAACCATGGAAATATAACCCCTCTGTAATGTTAAGCTTCCAGAGGCAGGAACTAGTAAATCTTGTTCACCCAACTTCATCCCAGGTGTTTAGAATAGTGCCTGGGTCAGAATAGGTGCTTCATGAATGTTTGGTGAACGAATAATTAAACAAAGCAGTCATCACCAACATTTATGTGCAAAGATGCCACCCACTACTCGAATTTATTCCAAAATAAAAAATAAAATACCCATTGACCATTGTATTGAAATTGATCATAGACCAACTTTTTACACTGATTTTAAAGGTCCCTCCCAAATGGAAATAGTATAATTTTCCTAAAGTAGACACTTGTTAAGAATGGTAGTCATTCCTTGCAATTCAAACTCCTAACTTGATAGTACAGTGCACAGTATTTGACTTGAGATAGAAAATCTGTGACTTACAAGTGGTGAGGAATTGGGTATCACTGGAGAATATGTCCACAGTCCCTGGCTCCTTGCCCAGAAGGATTATTTTATAGCAGGTTGAATTCTCTACTAATTATCTTCAAAACAGCTGGACTACTGGATAAACTCTATCTTAATGCACAGTACAAGAGCAAATAAGGATAATTAAACTTTGATTTCAGATGAGACTGACAGGGGGAGTTGGTGGAAGACTATGTTATAAGATAGAAGGCAGAGGAGACAGCTGCCTCATAAAATCCCCCATCAGGACCAAAAGGCACAACTTACTGTTAATACTGCAACACTCTGATAAATATCTACCTTAGCCTGATTATTTAGTTTGCTTTGGGAAATACCTAATCAATTCCACTGGGGCCCTAAATGATTTAAAACAAACTGTACAAACAACCACTTGATTTCATCAAAAACATGCAGCTAACAGAATTAGCACCTAAACTTCTGTGGGCAAAGGTAATAGCATCCTCCAAATGAAGAAGAAGAAAAAAAATATATATATGAAAATTCAGCTGAAGGATGATGATACCATACTTCATGGTAAGTGTTATAAAGCATTTTTGCCAAATGAGAAATCTGTAAATTACCTGGGTAAGCAATCAGCTCCAGATTATAATTGCCAATTTGAGAAAATTTCACCAACAATTAAGCAAAATCAAATACCCATTTGAGGAAGTGAAGTGGTACAGGCCACCACCTTTCCCTTCTTGTTAAGGCTTTCTATAATTTGTTTTCATTTTCCTTTAGAAATTGAAACCCCATTCTATTTTATTGGGCTGGAAACAATCAAGGGCCACCGAAGGGAGAGCAGACACTTTGGAACAAGTGTCCAGGAGTGATGGTTTTCAGAGTGAAAATAGGAGGCGTATGAGTCTGACTGGGCTTGTTGTGAGCCAGTAATAAAAATCTTAAACTATAAGAGAACATATGATACATTATTCCAATTTATCACACCAGATTAGTTCCAGAAATTAGAATATAAACTAAACTCCCTACAGGATGGTTGAAAGAGGTTTCAGATTTTATCTTTTTTTTAGAACTTCTCACAGTTCTGCCATGTCTAGTTATGAATCTTGGTGAGGTCATTTAAACCCTTTGGAGCTCAACATTCTCTAGAGAATGAGTTTATTTCTATGTCTTAAATTCATTGTCTTTTCCTATAAATATTTGCTGAGTGCTTACTATGAGCCAGGTATTGTGCAAAGAGGATATTAAAATAAGCAACAACTGTCTATATACTGTTAATTGCTTCTTTATATCCATGTTCCCCTTCTCCCTTACTAAAAGGAGCCCAGTGCTGTTTACGGTGGCGATGTGCCTAGATTTAAAAAAAAACATGTCTTCTTAGACTTTCTTACAACCAGAGGCGACTTTGGGACTCAATTCTGTCAAAGGAAAAGTAGGCAGAAATTTGCCAAAGGATCCTGGGAATTTTGATTTTCCAGGTACTGATGCTGTCATTCTTCTCTCTATTTCTTTTTTTTAATTCTCGTCTAGAGTAATAAAGTAAGGTTGGATTTGGAGCAGGCATCTTGAGACCAGGAATTGATAAGCGTTAGAATAAGAACCATAAACTAAAGGTGGCTCAGAGAAAGGAAAGACAATACCTGAGCCATGAAAGCTCACTGCCCAGCTCTGCAAGGCATACCTTCAGAAATCTGTGTTGAGAAAAACCAACTCCTATTTCCTTCAGCCACTGTATCTGGGTTTTGTCACTTGCAGCCAAATATGACCTCTACTGACACAATGTTTCTATATGCCCTTGACACTTAGGAGATTACATGCAAATAAATGAAAGTAAAATGTAGTGAAGGTTATGGAAGATATGAAGAGAGAAAGAGAGAGAAAGAGATTGTTCTTTGGAAGCATAGCACCTTAGCACTTTGCCCGTCCGTTTGGGGTGCGGTAGTCAAAGAAATATTTCTGAAATATAACGCATCGCACATTCCTTTGAACGATGATCACTGTTTGTCTGGAGGAAAAAGAAGTAAAAATATGGTGTATTCTAGGGGGGAAAAAGTATGATGGAAGCCAAGGTAGTGTGAGAGGTATGATCAGTATTATGGGAACTTGCAATTCTAAGTGGGTAAGGGGTAAACACAACAGGAGCTTATCTATTAATAATATATCAAGAGGCTTGGGCTTTATTTTGAAGGAGATAGATGCTGAAGGTTTTCATGAAGGGGCCGGCAATTTCATTAGTCCATGCTAGGCTTAGTTGACACATGGGAAAACACACTTGGCAGATCTGTGTGTGCAATATGTTTATTTAGTAACACATTGGGTAAGGGGTGTCTATTCCTTGGACAAGCCAGCAGAACTTGAACTAGGAGGTCTCACTAAGCACATATAGTGGCTCTTTCTCCTTCCTGACATCCATTAAAATGATAGCAAAGTGGAAATAAAAGAAATAGCCGCATAACATCAAAGAGCATAGGAGAGGGAGAATCAGCAGATCAGGACTTTCAAGAAAATTGGTAAGTATGGAGAAAGATAAACAAAAGTAAAAGAAGCCACCCTTCAGGAGAGTGCCCTAGCACAAGTGTGAGCTTGTCAACAGAATTTGGAGCGGCTTAGAATAGAAGACTGAAGTTTGGAGGGCAGGTGTAAGAAGTGGGGCCAGAGAGAGAGGAAGAAATGGCAAGTTCCCCCACAAATCAATTGTTCCTCAAGCCTTTCCTTTGCGTCTCTCTGCATACAGAACACAGGCAGCCCAGTATTCACCCAGGCAAATAGTACAAATGGTTCCTCTTTAAAAAAAAACAAAAACAAAATTAAGTAAGCTGACAGGGAGCTTGCCCTGCTCTAGTAGTTGGGAATGCCTAACCCCAAAGATCAGTTCCATATCTATAGTAACAGACGTTCCTCCTGCCAGTAAGCTGAATCACACACATCACCTAGACGCTTTGGATTTCATGGGAGGAAGTCAGTGGGGGAAAACTCTACATTTATAATAGCAGAGAAATCACACCCTAGCTATGGGGAAATTTCAGTCCAGTTTCTCAGTACACATGACAATTATAAAAATAACACAAGTAAAATTTTAAAAATAAAGGACAAGATAAACAAAGATAACTGGTCTCAGAAGAAACAGATTATAGAGGAGAAAGTACCTTTTTTAAGCACCTCTAATTTGTATTCTCAGAGATTTGAGATGATACCATGCCAATAAAATAAAAAATAAGATGCTACAAAAATGTAATAATCAAGAGAAAATAACAAGCCCATGGAATTAAAAATATCATTGCTTTATTAAAATAAAATAAATAGGCTACAAGAAAAAATAGAGGGAATCTCTTAGAACTAGAGCAAAAAAGACAAAGATGGGAAGTATGTGGGAGGAAACAGTATGCTGAAGTGGTTAACAGAACAGATTGTGGAACCAAATTGCCGGGGTTAAAACCCTGCCCATCACTTAAGAGCTGGAACCTAGAACATTCTCTTTATTTCTTGTGCCTCAATTTTCTTACCATTGAAATGAATATAATGTTAGCACCTATCTCTTAGGATTATTATAAAGATAAATGAGTTAATATAATTGATATGATTAGTTTCTGTTACAAAGTAAGTGCTACAAAACTTACACACATACAGATATAGTTAACCTAAGAAGTCCAATTTTGATCCCATAAAAGTTGCAAAATTAGAGAATAGGGCAAGTAGAGAAGAGGAAATTATTAAAGAAATAACAGAAGAAAATGTTCCAGAAAAAAATTTTTGGCTGAGTACCAAGCAGGATGAATGGAAAATGATTCGTACATAGATACATCATTGTGAAAGTTCAAAGCACTAAGAATAAAGTGGCATCATGAGAGCTTCTAAAGAAAAATAAATGTATTTTCATGCTCATATGTATAGGTCCTATATAAAGAATCAATCATCAGGGCTGACAGCAGTTTTCTTATTTTTGAATCCTGGATGAAAAAAGTAAATGTGGCAAACTGCTTTAAAATTAAAATTCTTTTTTCCTAGTTTTATTGAGGTATAATTGACAAAGAAAAAATCGTATTTATTAAGATATACAACATGATGTTTTAATGTATGTATACACTGTGAAATGATTACTACCACAACCGAGCTAATTAACCTATCCATCACTTCACATAATTACCTGTTTTGGGGATGTGGTAAGAACATTTAAGATATACTCTCTTAGCAAATTTCAAATATATAATACAGTATTAACTATAGTCATGATGCTGTACATAAGATTTCCAGAACTTATTCATACTGCCTAATTGAAACTTTATAACATTTGACCAGCATCGCCCCATTTCCTTTACCTCCGAGTCCCTGGCAACCACCATTCAACTCTTTGTTTCCATGAATTTGAATTTTTTAGATTCTACATATGAGTGAGATGATGCAGTGTTTTGTCTCTCGGTGCTTGACTTATGTCACTTAGAATAATGTCCTCCAGGTAATCCATGTGGTTGCAACCTTTACTAAGGCTCAATAAAATTTTACTGTATATTTATATAGAGCACATTTTCTTTATTCATCCATCTGCGGACACTTAGATTGATTCCATGTCTTGGCTATTGTGAATAATTCCGCAGTGGACATGGGAGTGCACACATCACTTCCAGATACTGATTCCATTTTCTTTGGATACATACCCAGAAGTGGGTTTGCTGGATCATATGATCGTTCTATTTTTAATTTTTGGAGGAAACTCCATATTGTTTTCCATAAGGGCTATCCCATGAACAGTACACCAGGGTTCCCTTTTCTCCACATCTTCTCCAACATTGATCTTTTGTCTTTTTGATAATAGCCATTGTAACAAAGTATGAGGTGATATCTCATTGTGGTTTTGATTTGCATTTCCTTGATGATTAGTGATGTTTAATATTTTTTCATATACCTATTGGTTATTTGTATGTATTATCTTGAGAAATGTCTACTCAGGCCCTTTACCTACTTTTAACAGGGTTGTTTTCTTATTATTAAGTTGGTTGAGTTCTTTATGTATTTTCAATATTGACAACTTACCAGATAAATGATCTGCAAATATTTTCTCCCATTCTCTAGGTTATCCTTTCACCCTGTTGATTGTTGTCTTTGCTGTACACAAACCATTTAGTTTGATGCAGTCCCTTTTGTCTATTTTTGTTTTTGTTGCCTATGCTTTTGAGATCCTATCCAAAAATCATTGCCCAGACCAATGTTAAGAAGCTTTTCATTATGTTTTCTTCCAGTAGCATGACAGTTTCAGGTTTTATATTTAAGTCTTTAATCCAGTTTTAGTTGATTTTCTTTATATGGTTGAGAGAAAGTTCCAAGTTCATTCTTCTGCATATGGAGATCCAATTTTCCCATCATCATTTATTGAAGAAACTATCTTTTTCCTATTGTGTATTCTTGGCATCCTTGTAGAACAATTGATCATAATTGTGTGGATTTATTTTGGGGTGTTCTATTCTGTTTCAATGGTCTATGAGTCTGTTTCTATGCCAGTACTATACTATTTTGATTACTATAGCTTTGTAGTATTAGGTAGTGTGAAACCTCCAGCTTTCTTCTTCTTGCTCAAGATTGCTTTGGCTGTTCGGGGTCTTTTGCAGTTCCAGATGAATTTTAGAATTGTTTTTCATATTTATGTGAAAAATGCCATTAAAATCTTGATAAAAATTATATTGAATCTGTAAATCACCTTTAGTATTATGGAAATTTTAAAAATATTATTTTTTCCAATTCAGGAACATGAGATATCTTTACATTTATTTGTATTATGTTCAATGTCTTTTATCAATGTTTTTTAGTTTTCAGTATAAAGGTCTTTCACTTCCTTGGTTAAATTTATAACTAAGCTAAATTTTTTTACGCTATTATGAATAGGATTATTTTTTCAATATCTTTTAGATAGTTTATTAGCATATAATAATGCAGCTGATATTTGTAAGTTCATTTTATATCCTGCAGCTTAACTGAATTTTTTAGTCCTAGCAGTTTACTGTTTAAAAAAAAATCTTAGTTTTTTTCATCTTTTTTATTGTTTTCAGTCTCTATTTTATTTATTTCTGCTCTGATCTTTATTAACTCCTTGCTTCTGCTAACTTTAGGCTTAGTTTGGTCTTTTTATCCCCAGTTCTTTGAGGTACAAAGTTAGGTTTGTTTATTTGAGATCTTTTCACTCTATTACAGATATTTATTGCTATAAATTTTCCACTTAACACTGCTTTC
Source organism: Cheirogaleus medius (assembly GCA_008086735.1). Taxonomy (NCBI): domain Eukaryota; kingdom Metazoa; phylum Chordata; class Mammalia; order Primates; family Cheirogaleidae; genus Cheirogaleus; species Cheirogaleus medius. Next base: position 2,940,618 of record VBSM01000639.1, on the reverse strand, counting down.
ACTGAATTTTTTAAGTTTTGGTATTGAGTTTCCATTTTTGCTTGTCTCAATATAATTTTTAAAAAGTTCTTTTTGATTTCTTTTTGACTCATTGTTCAATAGTGTGCTGTTCAATTTCTACATATTTGTGAATTTTCCTCCCGTATTTATTTCTAGTTATAACCACGTATTTTAAGCTGACAACATCTTAACTTCAACCACATACAAAAATGCTATACCTTAAATTCTCCCCCAACATTTTTTGTTGTGGACAACACAATTTACATCTTTCTATGATGTGTATCCATCAGTAAATTATTACAGCTATAATTATTTTTAATACTCTTGTCTCTTAACTTCTATACTAGTGTTGAAAGTTATTTATACACCATTACTGTATTAAATATTTTGAATTTGACTATGTTCTTACCTTTAGAGTGAGTTTTATACTTTCCTATATTTTATTGTTAGTTAGTATTCTTTCATTTCAAGTTGAAGAATTCCCTTTAACAATTCCTTCAGTTTTTGTTTGTCTAGGAAAGTCTTTATCTGTCCTTTATTTCTGAAAGACAACTTTGCCGGGTATGGTATTCTTGTTTGGCAGTTTCTTTTTTTCAGCAATTTCAATATATCATCCCACTCTCTCCCACCTTGCAAATCTTCTTAGAAATCTGCTGATAGTCCTATGGGGAAGGAGGGAGGGTTTTCCTTGTATGTGACCAGGTACTTATCTCTTCCTGCTTTCAAAATTTTCTCTTTGTCTTTGACTTTTGATAATCTGATGACAATATGTCTCACTGAAGCTCTCTTTATGTTTCATCTATTTGGAGTTATTTTGGCTTCATAGATGTGGATGTTCATTTCCCTCTTTAGGTTTGCAAAATTTTTTCTCATTTTTTCCCCCTTAAATAAGCTTCCCACCCTTTCCTCTTTTTTTGCTCCTTCTGAAATACTCATACTGCATATATTCATTCACTTGATGGTGTCCCATAGACTTTTTCACTCTTTTTCCTTTGTTCTTTTTGTTCGTTACTTTTTGTTCCTCTGACTTGACTTTGATCGTGCTGATTCTTTTTTCTCCTTGAATGAGTCTAGCATTGATGCTCTCTATAGAATTTTTTATTTCAGTCATATCTGCAGATCCAGAATTTCTTTTTGGTTCTTTTTTTTAATAGTTCCTGTCTTTTCTTTAAACTTGTAATTTTGTTCATGTATTGTTTTCTTGATTTTGTTTACTTATCCATCTGTATCATTGTATAGCTACCTGAGCTTCTTTAAGACAATTCTTTTAAATTCTTCTCTAGGCAGCTCATAGATTTCAATATCATTAGGGTTAGTAACAATCACACATTGCTTAACAACAGAGATATGTTTTGCAAAATGTGTCATTAGATGATTTCTGTCATTATGCAAACATTATAGAGTGTACTTATACAAACCTATATGGTATAGCCTACTACACACCCAGGCTATATGGCATAGCCTATTGCTCCTAGGCTACAAGTCTATACAGTATTTTATGGTACTGAATACTGTAAGCAATTGTAACACAAAAGTAAGTTTTTGTGTACCTAAACATATCAAAACATAAAAGAAGTACAGTAAAAATATGCTATTTTAATCTTATGGAACCACCATTGCATATGTAGTCCATCATTGACTGAAACATTATTACACAGTACATGACTATACTAGTACTTTATTTTGTTCCTTTGATGGTATCATATTTTCCTGATATTTGTAGTCCTTTTTTTGGTCTTGTGTTAGTGTCTGTGCATTTGAAGAAGTATGCACCTGTTCCGGTCTTTACAGATGATCTTTGGCAGGAAGAGCTGTTCACCACTCAGCCTGCCAGAGATTCCGGTGGGCTGACTGGCAGAGTCTACAGGTGGGATTGCTGCTAGAGTTCTTGGGTGGAATGGCCTACTGCCTGTGTGAGTGGGAAAGGGGGCCTGGTCTACAGAGACCAACCTAGTGCCTGGGTTTGCAGTGGCAGGCCTGGAGCCCTGTGTCTATTGGGCAAGCCTAGAACTTGGGTCCATGTGAGTGTGCCTACCATCTGTGTCCATGAGGGTGGGCCTAAAGCCTAGGTCCTCAGGGGCTGACTTGGTGCTAGGGCAGGCCTCAGCCCAAGTCCATGAGTCTAGCCTGGTGCTGGGGTAGGCCTGGCACCTGGATCTCTGAAGATTGGCCTGATCCTGATTCCACAAGAGCCAGGCTGGCACTGGGATCCATGGGAATGAAGCTAGTGGTTGAGATCATGGAGTTGTCAGGGGTGGGCTTGAGGCTTGGGGCTTGGGGCTTCGGCCTGGGGCCTGGGTTCATGGGACCAGCCTAGAGCCTGGGTCCTCAGGGCCTGACCTAGCGCTGGAGTATACTAGGACAGGCCTGACCCTGTGTTTGCTAGAGGTGGGGGCCATGGAGATGGCCTGGTGTTGGGGAAAACCTGGAGTCTAGGTCCACAGGTATCATTGTAGTTCTTGTTTCTATGGGGACTTAAAACTAAATTACTACATGCAACAACAACAACAACAAAAATCAGATGTACATTCAAAGACTCAAAAATTTAGCTCCCTTATATTTTTCTGAGGAAATTACTTGAGGATGTACTGGAGCCAAATTAGGGTCAAAACAAAGTCCACCTTGAATTAAATAAAGTGAAAACAAAGAAGATGATGTTGGATAAAAGAAATGGTGGGAGCAAACTAGGAACTAATGGGACTATGTCCTAAACTCACAGCAATATGATAAGTTTAGAAAGTAAGTAGTCGAGATCAGAACTAGAAGCCAGTGGGCACTCCACAAAAGTGCCTTTAAGAATAATTAATTGATTCCAACATTCCATTTTCCAATGGAAAATGTAGATAAATGGAAGGCATTACAGATATGCTTAAATAAATATATTTATTTTCTTAGCAAGAAAAAACAAAGTTGTTTAAAAACTCATAAACAAACAAAAAAGTAAGGTAAAAATATAGAGCAAACTGAAATGTAGAATAAATTTTAACAATTGTTGGAGAGTAGGGTAAAACAATCCATATGACCTGGATGGTAAGAATATTTTTAATTCAAATGGCCAAGAAACTGTCACACTAAAGCCATTGAGAAGTAAAGTTATTCTATAGAAAACACTATTTATAAAGCTATAATGAAAAGGCTCTTTATTGACTTTAAACCTTTACAATTGACTTGGAGACAAAACAATAAAGTGAAATATGGTTGCAAAACAGAAGGTCAACACCAGTGAAAGTTAATGTTCAGCCAGCAGAGGTTGGGAGACAGAAGTGAAGCATTCCAACAGGGCTGGTCCAAGTTCCATTTCATAAGTGGAGAGTGTACAGATCTGGCTGACAGTTAACCATACAGAAACAGAGAGTGTCTATTTATTTATTTTACCTTGTGCATGTAGTACTTTGATGTAAAGGGAAAAAAAAAGTTGGATGCATTGTACACACTTGGCTAGTGTCAATCACTTCAACTCCTATCCAGACTCTAAGTCTTTTTGCCACTTACAACAACAGTGGATGAAAAATGACTAGAGGATAAGAATGACAGGGGTCCATGACTCTCAGTCCTCTTCCCTCCTACAACTGCCCTTCCCTGATCTTTAGAGAGATTTTTTTGTTGTTGTTTTTGAGGCAGAGTCTTGCTCTGTCACCCTTGAGTAGAGTACAGTGGCATCATCACAGCTCACTGCAACCTCCAACTCCTGGATTTAAGCGATCCTCTTGCCTCAGCCTCCCAAGTAGCTGGTAGCTGGGGCTACAGGTGGGCCACCACACCTGGCTAATTTTTCTATTTTTAGTAGAGACAGGATCTCACTCTTGCTCAGGCTGGTCTCAAACTGCTGAGCTCAAGCAATCCTCCCGCCTAGGCCTCCCAGAGTGCTAGGATTACAGGTGTGAGTCATCACCTGGCTGAGATTTTTTTTTTTAAATGTTACTTCCTTGCTTCTCCCTGGATGTTGAAAATGACACTGCTTGAGGAAATGAAGAGATATATTTTAGGAAGAGTGCAGAAGTCAACTTCTGATTAAGAGGTAGAAGATCTAAATCTACTTAGATGTGTTTACACAACGAAGCAAAATTCCATTATGCAAGCCTCTCCCCTAACCCCCACACTGTGACCCTGGGAGCTCCCACTTTAACTCTGCATGGTTTAGCACTCCTCACCACTCTCAGATGCCTCTGAATGAAGTACATAGGTTTGGGGTGTCTGACTGGTAAACTGGCAGTGTGTCCATGTAACTGAATGAGTTCATCTAATTAGGGGTTTATTTGTTTGAGTTGTACATGAATATACCAAATTACATTATCAGATGATAGTCCTGTTTCTGATTTATTCCTTCTTTGTTCTTCAAGGCTCCGTACATCTAAGCAATTAACCTCTCAAAGAGCTGGAGAACACATAATTATCCTCATTTGTCTAAACGTCGCCAAGATGGCTGCCTTTCAATTAACCTTCTGGGGATGGAAGAAAGTTGGAGTGATATAGTGATCATTTTTAACCTTACTGTATGCTTTTTTAATGTAATCTAATTGAAATAGCCAGATGATAAAATAGTCAGATACTGTTTCCACAGGTAAAAGGATCAAGGGGGTTTTGAGCGAGAAATGGCTATGGAAAGTTGACAGAGCTAATGGAACAGATGATGCATTGTGTGGGAGAGAAGTTAGGCACAGCAATACATGGAACGGTATCAATGAGCTTCAGAGCCAAGGCCCAATGGAATGCCAGAACCACACGCACAAACACATATGCTCTAGCCTTTCATAAGCTCCAGCAGACTGTGGGAGATCCAGGAATAAATGATATTGTTGCTCTAAGCAGAACATTAAGGAAGGGGAAAGAAGCTAATTGTTATTGAATACCTAGTATCTGCCAACATTCTGCTAGGCACTTTAGGTCTAGGATCTCATACAACATATTTTAGTTATAGAAGAATGTACCAAGTAGCATGCCCATACTGACAAAGAGAACAAAAATAGGGCACACTGATGAGGACTTCTTGTTTAACCACATTATTACATTATTCAGGCATAAAGATGAGAAATAGTTCAAAGGGATATTGTCTCAATCAATCTACAGAATTAGATCACAAAATAAGATTAATTACCTTAATGTAGCTATTGATAGCATGCCTTATAGGATTTTTTCCCTATATATGCACTGAGTATGTGTGTATCTTTCAATTCTGACATGTACAAACATATATTGCACACTAATTAATGAAGACTCATACTGTTAAGTTCCAGGTAGCACCTTTTTGGAATATTAATAAACATGCATATTTTTATGAACAGTAACCCTATTATAGAAGGAATCATAAAGGAGCAGTAGATGTTGAGCCTGAAAATATTTGACTTAGGGCAGATATGACAGTTCTCTTCAAATAGAAAAGGGCTATAATGTAAAAGTAAAAGAAGACTTATTCAGAGGAAATAAGTAAAACCAATAGGTAAAATTTCTAGAATGATAGAAATTGCAAATCTATATTTCACCAAAATTCAACTATGGAGATGTGCCATGATGGAAAATGCCTCATATTTCAAAGCACTATTATTTACGCGTGCCTCTGCTGTGATGATTATTTACAGTGGTGCTAAATGAGCGTTTGTGTAAGAAATACATGGAAATGGCTCCTATGCTGAATGGATAGATGCAAGAATTTCTCTAGCTTCTTCTGACTTTTAAGTTATAACTCTATGGCCTATAATCCTCACTGATCAGAAGGTTAATGATTTTACCTAGAGGAATTAACATTTTCTTTTTTTCCCAAATGTACCTTCTTTATTCCCTTTAGATTCCCTCAAATGTCCCCAGGATTATCATGAATACTAGGAAGAAACTCTGAAATGTGGATGGCACTTCCATATATGCAGAGATCTCTACTAAGGATACAATTCGAGATGCAAAAATAGTCATCATTATTACTCTATTTATATACTCAGCTTCTATTTTAACTAAAGAATTAAAAATCAGACAGAGTAGGTAACAGAGGTAAAACTCACATGGCTCCTTCCTACCCTAGGGCTGTTGTTGGACTATAAATGATTTACTTAGACTCTATCATAGAAGGGGTCGGAGAAGATGAATATATTTTTTACTCCTCAGGAAACGTTGAAAGTTCATTAATTGGAGGGTGGTATGAGGCACAGAAATTTTCTCAATGAATCATAATAAGGCAGCGGCAGATACCTCTAAAAATGAGATACAAACAATAATACCTTTTCTTTACACATACATTATGGCTATCAGTATCACCAGATAACAAAAGGGTAATGAAAAAGGCTTAACACTTTAACAAAATGATTTCTTTTTAAAGAATGCTCATTTCATAATGAGCATATTTAAATGGAATGGCCATCTGTCAGTCCCTTGTTGCAAGTCTTTTTTTTTTTTTTTTTGCCTCATGGGCCATATAGTTTCACTTTTCTTAAAATAAGAAAGGCAGGTATTTAATAAACTTAAAGGTAATTTTGCCATTGTCACTTCCTTTCTCTGGAATTTTCTGACAAGCTGTGCTCTAACCTCCTGCAGTGATATTCATCAATAATGCACAGTGGATAACCTTGTGTCTCCACCTACATTTGTGGAACACCTTTCACTTGCCTAATGGAAACGTGTCAGCATCCTGTGTGTTTTGTGATAAAAGGTGAAGTCTTTCAAGCAGGCATTTTTTCATGTTCTTTAAAAAAAAGAAAAACTTTTTATTTTATTTTGAAATAGTTCAGATTTATAGAAGAGTTGCAAAGATAATATAGAGTGCCCCTGCATACTTTTTACTTAAATTCTTATATAACCATGGTACAATAATCAAAACTAAGACATGAACATTGGCATAATACCATTAACTAATGCAGACTATTCAGATTTTCCACTGATTTCCAGAGCCCCATCCACCACACCACAGTGCATTTAAGTGTCCTTTCTCCTAAGTCTCCTCTAAGCTATAATGGTATCTTGGTTTTACCTTGTCTTTCATGACTTTGACTTTGAAGAGTAGTGGCAGGTATTCTGTAGAATGTCCCTGAATTTTGGTTTGTCTGATGCTTTCCCAAGATTAGACTGAGGAAACATACCACAGTGCTGGTGTCCTTCTCATCTCATCATAACAGGGAGTACACGACACTCACATGGCGTTATTGGTGATGTCAACTTTGGTCACTTGGTTAAGGTGTTGTCTGACAGGTTTCTCCACTGTCGAGTTACAATTTTTCCCTTTCCACACTCTATTCATTAGAAGACAGTCACTGAGTACAGTCTACACTCAAAGGAAAGAGGATTAAGCTCTACCTCCTGGAAAGAGGGACATCAAAGCCTTTATGATTCATTAAAACCAAAACAATGATTAATAACTTTGTGGGGGAGATACTTTGAGGCTGTGTAAATATCCTGTTTCTCCTTAAAGTTTTGCCCACTAAGTTGAGCATTCATCACTGGATCTTGCCTTAAGCAGCATTATTTTTAATACAAGTTTATTTTAATGGAATAAATGGATACATTTAAATAAATTACCATATAATATTATCTCAATGAAGAAACAGATGTTTAGTGTTTACAAAGTACCTGTAATATAATCAGTAATCTCACGAATATTCCCCATTTGTAATCTGAGGACACAGTGAGTGTGTGGTAGTGAGTCTCCAATTCCAGTGTACACTGATGTCATATGTGGAGCTTGTTAAAAAGGCAAAGATCTGGGCCACCAATATTTCTGCTCAGCATGTATTTCATGGAGAGCATATTTAAGTGGACTAGACTCTGAAGTAAACCAAGCAGTTTGTCAATTAGGAAGATTCCGACTTTTTTCTCAGTTAAAAAACTCAATGACAGAGTATAAAATAGCATGGTATGTATAGTTTAGAGTTTATGGTATTTATTTGGATCAAACTTCCTGAAGGTGGGAACCATCTCAACACTCAAACAATCCATAAGCAAAATACCTACATTATGGTCAGCATAGTGGCAAACATTACAAAGGAGATACAACGACATGTGAGACATGGCTCTGTCCACAGTTGCTGACAATCTGGATGGAAAGATTAAAACCATTAGCTCAACAACTGTTTATTAGTTGTGAAATGGTCAGTTTTTCTGCTAGCTCTAAAAGTAAGTGAAGAATCAGGAAAGGAGAAACGAGAGTGGGCTGGAGGAATTGGGAGAGCTTCGCAAAGAACACGCAGTGACAGATGGGGGTCACATGCTACACGGGTGGGCAGGAGGCAGAAGTTCAGGAGGAGAAGAGAGCCCAAGTCAAAGGTTCCATCCAGACTGAATGTGCGTGATCAATGCCAGGGACAGGGAGGCAGGTGGGTAAATAAGACCTACTTAGTGGGCTATTGAAAGCTCGAAAATACCATCTGAACTTTGGGATAAAACAAGGGAGCATCAGAGGGGCAGCCTAATGACAGGGCACTTCAGGAAAACCAGCCCTTCTCTTACTGCCTTTACCTCTCAACAAACCCCTATGCAGTTCTCTGCAGATGAGGACACTCAGTTAATATCCACAATGAACTGATGTGAAGACGCAAAATGATCTTGGCAAATGAAAAAAATGGAAAGAACCCCAAAGAATGACATTTAATAGGACAAATACAAGCAAGCACAGTTAAAGGACAGATAAAACTGCCCAGAACTTATCACAGGGATTGAATCCTGCATATAAGGACTAGAAATTTTTCTAGAACTTGACACAAATTTATGAAGCAATTTAAAATGAATCAGTGAGACTGATTTTGAGTCTCACACTTGTCCTTTGAACTGGTTATTATATGTTCACTTATCTTTGAGGACATTTAGGCTCAGAGAATGTTAGTGCTTTGTCCAGACCAACAGAGCTAACAGTTGGCACTTTTGAGGTCACATCTAGTGTGAATCATCAAACCATGCAGCACCCTTATATGTGAGCATGAGAGTGTATGGGGTGTGTGTATGTATGCACATGTGTGTGGTGTGTATATGGGCATATGATGTAAACACACAATATAGGTGTATATGTGTATATATGCATGTGTATACTGTACAGATGCTGTGTGTGTGCTCACAAGCTCAGAGATCATCCCTTCTCTTCACACCCCTTTCCATCTCACTTCTTCTTTAAAATAACACAACACACATACAATAACGTATACATTAGGATTAGCTTAAGGAACAAATATGCAACCAAACATCAACAACAGTCTGCTTTAAATACGTAAGGTCACTCTGGCTCTCACAATTGGCAGAGTCTATTTGAAAGAACCTGGAAGTGTTCTATTGTTTATAGTGTCTACCTTTCATTTTCCCTTAGCCTCTAAAGCCCATGTCCCACAGGGTGTGGCAGGAAGCCATTCTTAGAGAGGAGAAAAGAGTTGGTAGTACAGTCATATCTCACAGAAATGTACCGCAGAAATTGAGATTGGGTGTTGTTTGCGATTGATTTTGTGCAGGCGAATGAGAGGATGGCTATAATTAGTGGAACTGCAGGCTGCTCAGGACTTCAGCCTGGTTTTCCCAAAACCTATAAAATGCTCCACAGGTGCCCCCACCTTCCCCCACATCCCTCCTCGCCAACAAGTGGCGGGATGTGAGCTTGCTGTCTCTATGGAGAGAATGAAGGTCACCACTTAATAAGGCTCCCCCTCAGCAGAAGAGCTGTCACAGTGAAATTGTCTGTATTTATTTTAATAAAAGAAAGGTTTGGTTGCAATAGTGTCTGACACTGGGCACACTCTTTCTCTCTTTTAAGCTGTATGGTCTAATAAATATGTATCATTTCTAACAGAAAGTTACTGGGTCAAACTCCCACTCCAAGAACATGGGATTAAGAAGACGCAGTGCCAGCTGCTATTGCCAGCTCCGCGCCGCATGTCAATAAAACTCTGAGGTTCATCACATTTCATTCGCTGACAAGCGTGGCCCTCCAATTCATCTCTGAGCTGCGCTTCCCGCTCAGCATGAAATCTGACCCACCAAAAAGCAATTTCAGCTCCTGCTTCTTGCAGGGTTTCCAGTTTTGATGAGGAGCTGTGGCACGGGGCAGCCTGGCGGTCAGGGAAGGAGACGGGAAATATCATCCAGTTTGCAAAAAAAGAAAGGTTTTAAAATTATAAAATAAAATTTAAAATCCTACTAGCCCAAATCGGCTTAAAGCACATCTCTCTTCATTACTGGTATAGACAGTGTTCACGCCTCAGGAAGTGTGGAGCGTGGAGCAAAGTTCGTGTCTGCTTCCCAGGGCTGGGCTCTGCATGTGCTCTTCATACCCCAACATGGCCTCATCTTAAAATCAAAAGGGGCAGGTGCTTTTCCCTGCTCCGTTCCTGCAGCCCCAGTCCCTTTGTTCCCTCTCTCCTATCTGAAGGAACTTGGGAGTTCCTTTAAGATTTTGAGGGAGCCAGTTATTATTTCATTCTGAAAATGTAACGTCATCCAGAATAAGATGCTTTATCATGAAATTCTAATGGCACTGCACTTGGTAATTCATCAAGTGCTTTATTTGCCAATTCATTAATTAATCTGTCCAAGATCCCAGGATAATGGCCTCTAATTCTATAGGTATGATAGTTTGCGGTAATTGCTCTAAATTACAATTACCGTTTCCAGTTTCCAAGAAGGGTTTGATAAGGAATCACATTATTTATCAATAAGGTGGTCTTAAACTGAATAACACTTTAATGACAATTTTTCCTATTACACCTTTGCAAGAGAAATAAGAAAGCGGATCATTTTCATAGGAGAACTTTCATTGTGTGGAAATACTGTGTCAACAGTTATGAATGTTTTAGAATTTTGATAGCTGCTGCAAACAGCTTTCCATAGGTGGAACACATATCCCAAATGCACCTGGATAACCCTCTTTTTCCTACCTGACATTCGTGTTTGTAACTTATGGACTTAGCCGTTATTTATCAATAAGGTGAATATCTTAGCCAGTATACAATAAGAAACTCTAAGAACTTTACAAAATGAGCACAATTTATCATTATAAATAGAAATTACTTTTCTGTGATTTAAAGTGCAACATTTCCTTTAAAAAATTTAAAATTACAAAAATGGTCGTATATAAAACTTAAAACATGAGTTTTAAATTTCCTATCCTAAACCCCAATCTCCTATCCTAAAACAAAGTTCTGTTCTTTGATGTATTCAATTCTCCTACCTCATACCTAAGATGGGCCCAGTCAGAAATCCGGAATTGGACAGAGATCTGGTATTCCATCTCATTTCTTTAGCATGAAGAGGTCAACGGCTAAGTCCATAAGTTACAAACACGAATGTCAGGTAGGAAAAAAGGGTTATCCAGGTGCATTTGGGATATGTGTTCCACCTATGGAAAGCTGTTTGCAGCAGCTATCAAAATTCTAAAACATTCATAACTGTTGACGCAGTATTTCCACACAATGAAAGTCCTCCTATGAAAATGATCCGCTTTCTTATTTCTCTTGCAAAGGTGTAATAGGAAAAATTGTCATTAAAGTGTTATTCAGTTTAAGACCAGCCTGGGCAACATAGCAAGATTCCATCTCTGAAATAAAAAAAAAAAAAATCAGCTGTCATGGTGGCATGCACCTGTGTAGTCTCAGCTACTTGGGAGGCCAAGGGAGGAGGATTGCTTGAGCCCAGGAGTTAGAGGTTACAATGAGCTATGATCTCACCACTGCATTCCAACCTGCACAACAGACTAAGATCAAGTCTCTAAAAATAATTATAATAATAAATGTGTTATTTATTATAAGGGAAACAACCTAAGTAAATGGTAACAGAAAACTCGTTAATTAACTTATGTTATATTCCCAGGACAGGATATTGCATACATACTTGAATATGTTTATGAAAATTATCAACTACATGTGAATATTTAAGTTATACCATAAAAAGATAAATACAGTTAATATGGACCATATAAAAATACAAAATGAGACTGAAAAAATATTCAGTGAAATGTTATCCGTCTCCCTAGCTGGTTTCGTCAGTGTTGGCTTCTGTTTTTTCCTATTTTTGTCCTTTTCTTAAGATATTAACAAATGTCAAATGAAGACATTTCTAATTTTTTAAAAAATCTGAATAAAAAAATTGCAAGGCTATCATCCATAATATTGGACATTCTGCAATCCCAATGAATATCACATCTGTGAAAAGTTTTTCAATCTAAGAATTTTTCAGTCTCATTGACATAATGTACTAGTCACAAAATGTTCACACTGGAGGCCTGGGAAGACACTTCAAAACCGCATCTTCTACATTAGCTTCAAGGACAGGAGTAAGAAACTTGTAAAAAACCTAGAGAGCCTGGGCTGAGCGTGTAATGCAGCATCAAAATGAATGCGTAAAAGTTAAAGTCAAAATACCAATTGATAAATCTTGACTTTGGGCTCTGAAGCTTGACAGGAAACCTATAGTTGGTTATGTTGGTGCCGGAGTGGAAACAGGCAGAGAGCACTAGCTTATCGAAGACTCTTTTAATGTTTTATTTGAGTAATGGGCCTTGCAAATTAGCACCCCTGCGGCCTGAAATACATATCTTTTCAAGGACACACCGGTTTTCTATTCGACAGGTGATACGGAAAAAAATCCCCAAGGGGAGCTTTGATTTCTGTACTTTCCAGACGCAGTTATATTTTATTCCAGCTAGGATGACGTGGAAGATAACTGAGAGCTCGGAGGGCGATCTGAGGGCTCGGGGAGGAAATGGAGCAGAAAACAGCACACAGCGCTGCGGAAGGGAGGGCTCCCAGGAGGGAAGTGGGCCAGGCAGAGGTTTCAATCCCTGCTCCAATCCTAGTGACACTTAATCTGGTCTTCGCCATCTTCCCTGCTCACAGGCAAGGGAGGGTGGACAGCTGGCAGGCAGATCACCCCCGCCCTCAGCAGGAACTGTGACTCCGCTGTGCTTCTCTCTTATCTGACCCCTCCCCCTTCCCTCCCAAGTCCTGTTTATCACACAACAGTGAGAGTCCAGCTTAACACTGGCTTTTCATTGCAGATGGTTTAATTTACTCACTTGCTCACTAATCTGTGCAGCCACACAGACTTATTGAGCAGCTACTATGTGCTGAGCATGCTATTAAAGGCTACAGATGTACAGATAAGTCATGCTCAATTTCTGCCTGTGAGCTGTTCACAAATGGACAGCGTGCCATAGTGTCGAGAACTCAGACTTTGGAACTGGGGAAAACTGGGTCTTATCCCCAGCTCTGCCACTGCCAACTTGGTGACCTCGAACAACGTACACATCCTCACTTACCCCCTGTTATAAATTGAATGTCTGTGTTCCCCTCAAATTCATATGTTGAAATTCTAACCCCCAACGTGGTGGCATTAGGAGGTGGGGCTTTGGGGAGGTGATTAGGTCATGAGGTGGAGCCCTCCTGAGCGGGGCTAGTGCCTTTGTAAGAACAGACAGGAGAGAGCTTGCTTCCCCTCTCTGTTTTCTGCCCCATGCTGACACAATGAGCGGTCAGCTGTCTGCAGCCCAGAAGAGGGCCCTTACCGGACTTCAGCCACACTGCTACTCTGATTTTGGACTTCAGCCCTTGGGACTGTGAGAAATAAACTTCTGCTGTTTATAGGCCACCTGTCTATGGTAGTTCATTACAGCAGCTCGAACTGACTGAGATACCTCCCATTTTCTCATCTGCAAAACTGGGGTAATGAAACCTACCTTAGAAATTAGTTGGAGGAATAGATGTGGAAATATGTAAAGTGGGTGACCCCTGGTCTATGCATGACGGAAAGCATTTTTTAAATGACAGGCCTATCTGACTTCCCAAACAAATTTATATTTCTTAGAAGAAAAGTCAGTGCCAATTAATTTTCAGATACCTTGCTGCTAGGGGAGTCAGCACAGGAAGTAGTTTATAACACTAAACACAGCACATCTACAGAACGAAAGAAAGCAGGAGGCGCCGAGCCAGGTGAGCAAGCTGCTCCTGGAGCTGGCTGAAGGGCTGCGCTGTGGCCGCGCCTCCCGTGTACAGGCAGGTAACCAGCACAGAGTGGATTCCCAACTCACTCCAACCACATCCGCGACCCCAGCGTCATAACCTGCGGGTCCCAGAGGCTCAGAATTTCAGAAAGTAGAGTGCGGGTTTAAGTGATTTGTGCTGCAATGAGGATAGTCCCTGCTAGAAGACTGGGAAAACAAAAATCTATCTATTGTCTGTCTGTTCTTCTAGCTATTTATCTATCTACCTACCTACCTATCATCTATCTATCTAATCTACAACAGCCTGCAACAGCCAAAAACTAACTGAAAGTCTCCGGGAAAGTGGACCCTATGAAAGGTTATATGTGGATAAAAAGAATATCAGGAAAATTTAATTTAAGTCATTTCTCTAGGAGATGCAATTGAATATAATTTCCCTACAAAATGTGCACTCTTCCTATTTGATATAACTTTAATATACAGTTTTTGCAATATAGAGGTAGATGTAATTTCTATTTTTTTTTAAATCCAGGGCTCTGCAGTTTAATTCCATAATTTTAAATTAATTTTCAGATAGATCTAAAATTGAATGATCCTAGTACAGGCTTGGCATTAGGAATGTGCCAGGTGAGTCCCTTTTATAAATAACATTTAAAATGCCCCCAAGATATAAGATAAAAGGATTTCTTTCTTATAAATAATGTCTTAAACTATCCCAAAAGAAAAATGGATAGAGTACATGAAAAACATTTACAGAAAGAAGGATTTATAGTCAGTAAACCTATTTAAAAATGTTCTACCTTCCTTACTCATGAGCTAACAACTAAAGATTAAAACATTGAGATATTTGGAGCATCTATCATATTATAATAATAAATAATGATGAAAAAATCATAAAAATATAAATAACATCAGTAATACTGTACAATGCCGAGAAGGGCCCTGTGGAATTGGCATTATTGTTCGGGGTTGACATGCACATAAGCTGTCGTGACCACTTTATTTATGCCTTACTGGATGCTTTAGACCCAAGGGTTTTACTTTTTAGAATCTATTATAAAGAGAGAATCAGAGATGAGAGTATAGGTTAATATTCAAATATGATGTCAGAGTATCTTTTTTAATTGTGGAAGAATAAAAACAACCTAATATTCCATAATAGATACTGACAACTACTATGGTACTCTTTTGGAATATTATGCAGCCATTACAATGACGTTTTAAGCAGTATTTCATAACCTGAGAAATGTCTACAGAAGAGGGGGAAATCAGGATAAAAAATAGTATGCAAACATCGCTGACACTATGAAGAATAAATATACATGTATAAAGCAAGACTGACAGGAAATAATCAAAATTTTAATAGTGGTTATCTCTGGGTGGTGCAATCATTAGAAGTGTTTGTTTTCTTCTCTATACTTTTTATATTTTCCAATTTTCTGAAATTAATATGCATTACATTATAAGAAAAAAATTAAGTTTATATAAATCTTCGTGTATTCAAAACAAATGAACAGACTCAGAAAATAAATAGAAAGGAAGTGCCCTTAGAAAATGCAACTAGTTGAGAGAGAAGGGATAGCTCTCTAAGATGTATTCTTTCCCTCCAAATTTTTGCCTTCTTCTATATGAGGGCAATAAAATTAGAATTTTGGAAATTTGTGATTTTTAGATCATAACAAAGATCAAAGTCAGTGAGCTGTGATGTGTGAGGAGGTGAGGGTGGTATTAGCTGGATATCATTCACAGATCGAATTTACAAAGAACAGGTAGGTGGCCCTGTTACCATCAGTGAAGAGCAACCACGTGGTTCCCTTTGATTAGGGAACATTCTGAAGAAGGTGGAGAAACCCCCCTTTTCATACCTTCTGCAAAGTTCAGTGACAGCAAACTTCATCTCCCAGCCTAATTGGTGAGACAAAGAAATGAGGCTCACAGATCTTTGCAAGTCAACAGTCAACTTGGTTTTTGAGGTCTTGGTGACTCTGCTCTACTTTGGTACACGTTCTCTCATCTGTTTCCTCTCCAGCCTCCGGATGTAGCTCGGTGCACCATCTCTCTGATAGCTCAGAAGTGGACTCTCCTTTAGGTCGAGGCGTGGAGCAACAAAATTTTTTAAATTACAATCTCTAGTGCCAGAGCTGGGTTCAGGTGTTGAGTATCCAAAGCTTTTAAAATTTGGGGTGAATTCTTTCAAGAAAAGGAATGACGGGGGAGCAGGAGGGGATGGGCATGCTTGAAGCTCGCATGGGGCAAGGACAACATATTATATGTAACCTAAACATTTGTACCCCATAATAAGCTGGAAAAAAGAGAAAAGGAACGGAAAAATATAAGTATTAAATTAGGGACAAAATCAGCATTTAGAATGATAAAATGCACCATAATATATTACAAATTTTAAAACACTGTAGGATGTGTTTTCAATTGTATATGCTGCATTACCATGTATATTCCTGACAAGAGAGAAATCCCGTGATGACTAGGTATCGGTGAGAACTGAGTCCTCCACCGATAAATTCACACTCCCGATGGCTGCATGAGGGTCCCCCAGGCTGGCTGGTTTTCCCTTTGACTCCGCGCAGCTTGCGCACGAGGCACTGGCTGCCATGTTCATGCTGCATGTGGCCTGTGCCTTCGATGCTCAGTGAGCCTCCCCGTGGATGGTGGGACGAGTACTCCTGGGACCACCCCTTCCCCGTAAGGCCACGATCTCACTGTGCTTAGTAAGAGTAGCTCCATTTTCCTTACTCCTTCTCCTCCAACCCGGGTCCTACTCCAACACCACCTGACTGGAAGGAGAGGGAGTGTGAAGGAGGCAGAGTCTGAGTAGACAGAGACAGTGATCGCTCAGGGTTAAAATATCCTGTTACAGATTTTACCAAATAGATCACAGTCTGGACACACTGCTAGGGCTCCCCTCGAGGTCTCAGAAGGGTCCGGAAAGGAAGTGAGGGACCAAAAACACAGCTTCATGGCTTCACAGCTTTGGGCTCTCCCTGAGGCATAGGGAGACCAAGTCAGTTCTGACGCACACGAGGCCCTGTAGGAGGGAAGGGCTTCCCTGGAAGCAGGGAGTCCCCAGCTGGCAGGGCGAGCATCCGTGACGATAGCTACTAGCTTGCTGGTCTGCACTGCAGCCTGGAGGGCTTGGGTGGGTGCTCCCCCACGCCGCACCCGTCTTCTGCCTTTGCACTGAGACAGAGACCTAGGCCATGCTCCACGTGTACTAAGGTATATCCTGCGTGGCAAATGGTGTGTTTGTTGGTTGGCTGGGTTTTGGGGTGGTGTGAGGGAGTCATCTTACTCTCCTGAGTTTGGAATTAATTGGGAGACTGACAGGGCAGCCCACGGTGAATGTGGCCACTGTGTTCCTGATGTGGGAGCAGGTGGTTGGCTGTAGCCACAAGGGGCTTTCTCTCACTTCACCTCTGATTCGTTACAGCGCTGTGGCCCCAGGCAGGCCCACATGGGGTGGCAGAGAGCAGACCAGGATGTCTGTGTGCCGTGGCCAGGCTGCCTGCCAAAGAGAGCCCAAAGGTATTGATTTTCACACAGGCAGATTCCTTCTCACAGGCTCACCTGGGAGGTGAGATAGCTCTTTCCTTCCTGAGGAGGAGTCAGGAAGGGATAGGGAGAGAGGCAAGGAGTCGTGCTCTCCAGAAATCTTTCCATATTAAAATAAAAAGGCAGAAACATAAGCATCTTCTCCTGCCATAGATGCTCACCAAACTTCACCAGTGAGACTGAAGGGGCAGGGGCGGGCTTCTGCCAGCTGCCGCACCAGTGAGCTCCATCCGCGAGTGAAGCTCCAGCTGGAGTGGTCCTCCCTCCCACATGCGCTTACTTCCAGGAAGGCCTGGGGTACGCTCACACAGATGTCTGCGTGGTGAGCCAACTGGAGCCGGAGGTCATATGGGGACAGCTTCTCTGCTCCCTGGATCCACCAAGAGCCAGGCGCAGCACAGAGAGAAGACATGCTCACAGGACAAAACCTAGGTTTCTGGCAAGTGTGCCTGTGAAATCCTTGCACTGGTAATATTTCATAATAAATAAATGAATTAGCCCTTTGGTTTATGTATCAATCACTTACGAACGTAGCCCATGTGAGAGAGACTGATAAGCTTTGAGTATATTGTTAAAGTCAGGTTTTGACCTGGTAGGACCGAAGACCAGTCCATGAGCTACACACAGTCCCTGGTCAAAATCCGTGATGGCCTTTCGTGTCCTGGAGCCAGACTGGCAGGCAAGCCCTGGCCACACCCGTCCTCCCGAGCAGCTTTCACAGGGCTCCCCCGGCCGCTTCAGCTCCACTGTGCTTAGTGCAAGGAAAAGATAAATGATCATCCATTTTACATTCCAAACTCATTTCTCCAAATATTCTTTTTAAAGTCTCTAGAAGAAGCTACTTGCTGTTAAAAACTGCATTTGCCAAAAAGAAGCTGTCA
This sequence comes from Cheirogaleus medius, assembly GCA_008086735.1. Classification (NCBI taxonomy): domain Eukaryota; kingdom Metazoa; phylum Chordata; class Mammalia; order Primates; family Cheirogaleidae; genus Cheirogaleus; species Cheirogaleus medius. The sequence goes on along the minus strand of VBSM01000639.1, from coordinate 2,922,282 downwards.
ATTCAAAGTTCCTGATGAATCCAGGCATTTAAAAGTCCCCACTAGTCCATTGGCATAGCTTTCAAAACCTCGTCAGCACACATATATTTCTCTAATTGGCTCACTATTTACATGGGAATTTATTCTGGATGGAATTATGGAGAGACGATTTCTAAATGTCTATTTTATTGTCAACTCTTCTTCCATCGCTAAAGACTGACCTAGGATCCAATTATTGAGATAACTGGCAAGAAAATTAGCTGGAGATACAGCAGAGGCAGGGGTGACCTATTTATAAAATTTTTCTTAAAATGTCACACAATATTATTACTTTGTGTATGTAGACTATTTTATAACTATAATTCAACACATGGCTGTCATTTTTCTTTACATGCAGTTTTTTTTTAAAAATGTAAGGTAAAAATATAATTCTGGATAAAGTAATTAAAATGATCTTCATAGAAAATATAGGCAGCAATCATTTAAAATTAAATTTAAATTCTAACTCTACAGAATCCCCATTTTCTTCTCCTTGACATTATGTCACACTGATTGACACCTAAGAATCTAAACTACAGTTTGATTTCTCATTCATTCATTCATTCATTCAACATTATGTGCCAGAGCCTTTGTTCGGCCCTGGGGACACAAAACTGAGAAATTAATTCTGTCCCAACTCTCAAGGAGGCCACAGCCAGTCGGAATGTGTGCATTCTGCAGGACACTTAGTGGGATGTGAGGCACATTATCATGTCATGTAGTATATGTATGCATGGTGGGGGGAGTCAGGAAACTTCACAGGGGAGGTGATACTTCAGAAGAGTCTTAAGTTTGGCCAGCAGACAAGGAGGACAAGAGAAATGCATGCAGAATCAGCAGACAGAGCAAGTGCTGGAGTGTGTGCAAAAGGACGGCCTGCTAAGGGACCGGCTGGGCATGGTGGAGTGCACATGACAGGTGGCCCGGCAGCAAGGGGTGCTTTTAGAAAGGGACCTCGGGTGCCACGTGAAAGGCTGCAACCTCATCTCTGGGATCTGGGTACCCAGCCACAGAATTTTAAACAGAAAAGCGTTATGATCCAGCTTGCATTTTGGCAAGATTTCCCTGGTGTCAGGAAGAAGGAGAGATGCACAGGGAAGTGGGAGGGACACAGGGGGAAGTCACATCTGGGGTGACACTGAGCAGTCCCAGCAAGCTTGTGCATGCACTGGAGAGGCGGGGACTGGACTGCTGTCAGTGAGGCCTGAACAGGAAATAAGCAAGTGGAGCAGACAAATATAGCCTAGCTGGGGCTTTCAAGACATTTGGAATGAAGGAAAGTAAAAAGAGAGAGGTCAGTGACTAACGACGAGAACCTGTTTGAAGTATTTGGTTTTTTTTTTGTTGTTGTTGTTGTTGTTTTTAAGATGGGAAACATTTATGTGCTGAAGCAAAGAGAATGTATTTTCTCTTTCATCTTTCTAACAGGTATCTAAACTCATATAACATCCATTTTCTAAAGTTGGTTTTTAGAGGGGGTACATGCTGGTGAGGAAATGTCCTGCATTTAAAAAAAAGCATGCTAATCTATATAGTGGTTGATAGAAAAGAAGAGAAAAACCCAGTAGATGAAAACATGAGCTACCCCAGTCAGCTAGCACTGCCCCGTGTCTGCAGTTGGGGAGAGCCATAGAAACGACAGCCCAGGGGGCCAGTGTTGAGGGACACAGACAGTCTGTAGGGCACTCCCAAGGGTAAGCACACAGCCTCCGGTGAAGAGCACAGTGTTTACTGTGACATCACTTTAACGGGCACACTTGCCTTCCATGGTAGCTCTCCAGCTTGTCCCCTGAATATGTATCACGAATCTTTAGCAGGAAGAAGGAGACTTGCTCCCTGCGGTCAGCCCCCCATGCACTCGGGGCGAGACCAGGAGGGGAGGTCAGAGCCCACGCGGAGCTCTCTGAGCCTCGCCCTTCACTCTGAAGGTGAAGAGTTTTAGCACTGTCACTTCAGTGTCACTACAGTGTCTTCTTGCTTTATTTGCTTCATCTTTATTCATGCAAATTCCACGGCATACTCTCAACATCCTATAATTCAATGGAAAAGTATCAACCGAAAAACAAGAAATAGAGATTGATCTCCTGGAGCAGCCTCCACTCTAATACAGACAGCGGAATGTTCTAGGTCAAAGAGAGAACCTGAAAACGTACCTTGCCTAGAGAGAACCTGGGATACACAAAGTCTGCTGAATGAAGGACAGAACAAAGGACCAAGTAATTAGAAAATGGTTGTTTGTATTTCAAAGGCATTCAGCACAGCATGCTTTTATATAAAGAATGATTATAATAGATTTAAAACATGCATTTATTTACCAAATTTTTATATTAATGCCAAGCTTCTCAATAATATTTTAAAAACATTCACCTGGTTTCTTCTTGCATAACTTCACACATTAGGTGAGGTGAAGCATTATAGCAGAGTGGGTAAGAACGTGGGTTTTTGAGCAGATTTGGGGTGAGATCCAAGCTCTGCCACTTACTACTATGTAACATACGCAAGTTAATTACTCCTTCTGAACCCTCCCCCCCAATATTATACTTGCCTCTTAGAGCAATTGTAAAAAATAGAAGAGCCAATTATGAAGGGAAAAAAATCATTTAGTATAGACTGTCATGTTGTAAACATTGAATAATTTTAGTGATATTTTTATTATGAAAGGTATGGCAGGATAGCATTTTGGAATATTTACTTATATTTTGTTCCTTATTAAACCCAGCTACTTTATCTTCTCCTCTCACTCCTCTTTCTTTCTCATGCCCACTTTCCTGAGGCACCAAGGACATCCCAGGCTTAGTGTCCCCCATGGTGACTGCCAATGGCAGAAATGCTAAGCGGAATCACATATGTTGATACATGGCCTTAGACTTTCTACAGTGGACATTAAATATTTGTGGGCTAGGACTGCTCTCCAGCCCTTTCCTCCTGCTCCAGGGGAAACAATATTCCCTTGGCTGGAGAGTGGGTGTGAGAGAGCTGCCAGGGAATGGTCCCCAGGCCAGAGGATGCACCTCAGAGATGCCACATGGGGTGTTTAGGCCAGTGGAGCCCGAGGCAGCACACCTCGGCCACACCTCTGCCTTCTCAGGAGAACCGCCCTGTTACTCCATCACATGAGTGAGTAGCTCGGTAGGGTCTGCAGAAGCCCTTTCCGGTGTCTCAGGGACACTGTGGGTCAGTGGCTCAAGAGCACAGTGGCATAAGGACATATCAGAGGACAGCTTCCAGGTCAGAGGACGCCCAGGAACAGAACATCCCCCCCACCTCCTCCTCCTCAGCAGGGCGCACTAAGTAAGCTCCCCAAAACATAAAGGGAGCCCTAGAAGAGTGGGAGAAAATGCTGGTTTGACTGAGCTCATTCTGAATTGACTAAGAATAAGCTCTTGTCCCCAGGCAGAATGGAGACTTGAGACAAACATTAAGTTCAGTTATTTTTTAAAAATCATAATAATGAAGTGACAGTTTTGAAATCTTAGTCTAAGTCTGTAGCCTATGAGATTCTTTCAAGTTCTAGAAGTAAACGATTCCTTGTGGAACCAAGGAGGTGGTTTGGCAGTTGAAGTGTGCGCGTGGGCCGGCAGGATGGTGGCTGGGAGGACCAACTGCTGAGGCCCAGAAGCAGGGCCATGGAGGAGGAAGCAGAGTCGGCATGTGGACTGTCTGTGGTGCTTCTATTCCTTTAAGTGACAGCTCATTCCACAAACTTAAAGGACGTGAGTCCACATGCCTGGAATGGCCCACCAGTCCTCCCCACGCCTTGCCAAACCCCTCCTTTCCTAGTTTTTCAGCATAAAAGAATCCTATACTCGAACCCCATGTTCCTGTCTCTTACATACGGACCCTTCCCCCACCCCGTACAGAGCGAGTCCCATATTCCTCTGTGCCCTGAAGCTTCCCTCGCACACTGCACATTCATCAGCACTTAGCACCGCACTCACTGATTGCTAGCATTTACTGGGGACTTACTTTGTGCCAGGCACTGTCATGGGCACTATATATGGACATCAATCAACGAATTTCCTCACCCTTCTGACGAAGGTGCTATGCAGAACTCTGTTTACAGAGAAGAAACCCAGCGCGGAGAGGCGGGGTTGCTCTCCCCAGGTCCCTGCTGGGTAAGCAGATTGCAAAGCCCCGTGTTCTGGGTCCTGAGCCTGCTACTCCCCAGCACCTGACGCAACCCTTCCCCTGTGCCTGGAGCCGCAGGTGAATAGAGGTTCCCACCCTTATTTCTCCCAGGAACTTGTGAGCACCGTCATTTATCTGTTAAGTCGCGCAACAAGCGGGCACCGAGGCCTCCTCTGTGCCGGACACGGTTCTCCCGGGGAGGAGACAGCTCTGTGGTCACGTCTATAACGCCGGGGCCTTCAGTGCCTGCTGCATTAACGGGGCCCAGCTGCTCTCCTGGCGGACTCGAGGCCCTGGAACCCATCACAGCCACACTCAAGCTCAGCTGCATATGAAGTAACCCGGGAAGCTTTAAAAACATACTGACATCGAGTCCCACCTCCAGAAGTTATGATTTAACTGGGCCTGGGATATGTCCCGGGGAAGCGGATTCTTCACATCTCCCAGGAGTTGGAACTTCTGCTCTAGATCCCCTAGTCTGGAAAGTACTCACAGAATGAAATATCCTTCTACAGCCATGTCAAATTATTTCCTGATAAGGACTAGTTCCCTAGTTTCTAAGATTTCGCCCCTTAAAAAGAAAGATAGTCATAATGGGACGATTCGGGAGGGGCGAGGCTGAGCGCAGGACGAGAACCTGAGCCGGGACCACGCCGGAGTCCGGGCCGACCCTGTCCTGCGCCTGGCGCCGGCTTCTCCGCGCCTCTCCCACGGGCAAGACGGGACCAGCGCGGAAAGGCAGCGGCGGTTTGTCCCTCGTAAGCTCCCTACCAGGCCTGAGAAGGAAGAAGAAACAGGTTTGCCACACGGCTCACCAGGGAGCTTCAAGAACAGCGCAGGCGTTTGATTCACAGGCGAAAGCGGTGAATGACTACAGCATGTGACAGCCCCGCCCGTGACAACCGCGGCTCCCTCAGGATGCCTGCTGCAGCCGCCAGCCTGCCTGGACCCAGCCTGCATTCCTGTCCCCCCAACCCCTGCCAGGCTCCTTTAGCCCTAGGCAGAAAGGGAGCTGTGAATTATTTGAGAATGTGCTGAGAGTGTCCTGCCTGGGTGACAGGAGTCTCATAAATCATTCCTTCTCTGTACTTGATCTCTCTTTCAAGCGGAGTAATGTCAACTCACTGGGGAACCCAATGCCCTGGAATCAATGTGAAGGCATCATTTGGATGTGCAGAGCTGCAAGAAGAAACGCGAGACTGAGCTAGGAGAATGAGAGAGGGCCCAGTTAGAAGGTAGCATAAACAACAACAATAATAACAACAATATCTACTAATTACTACTAACGACTTTTGTCTCTAGTATTTTTCATCACCTGCCAACATGTGATTTGTTTTTTTTTTTTTTTTT
>VBSM01000639.1:2860070-2916686 GCA_008086735.1 Cheirogaleus medius | reverse complement strand
AGCACCATAGTTTTAATCAGTCAGTACCAATTTGATGGCGAGTAGATGTGTAACACTGAAAAGTAGACGTTATTGATGCCATTTAGAAATGAAGAAAAAGACTCAGAAAGGTTACAAAATTCCCCCAAATTAAATTAAATAGCCCAGTAGGGATTTCCTTTCAGTTTTGTCTGCAACCAAGCCTGTGCTCTTTCTATCCCCTCAATGCTGTGTGCCAGCCAAGTAAAGGAAAAGGAATAAGAAGACAGAGGAGGAGGAAAAGGAATAAGAAGACAGAGGAGGAGGATGACGGCAAGGATGAGGAGATGGAGGAGGAGAACAAGGAAGAGACAAAAGAAAAGCAGAAGGAAAAGGAACGTGAACAAGTTCAATGTGCTGATTAGGAAACTATGGGTGGCCACTCTTCTCAAATGCCTCTGATGAAAGAGAGAAGTGTAACAGTCTCAGGGAAAGCAAAAATAAAAATTAGTGAGCTTTCTGCAGACTCACTTGGACTCTCGACACATTGTGTGCAATGAATTTTATATAATAATGCTCGTATAGAGCTCAGGTCAAAACAGCCATGCCTCGTACATACCCAGGTACCTTTTTTCTAAGTCCTCTTGTATTAGCATTTGACAAATTTAAAAATGCACATTACACGCAGCATCTCATTATCTCCTAAAGCTGTGAAAAGCATAACTGAACACTCATATTACAGATTTCACATACACACACACACTCACCCACACACTCCTAAGTTCAGACAAAGGTTAAGTGACCTGTCCAAGGTTGAGCATAAGTCACACCTGGGCTAGGAACAGAATGCCAAAGGATCTTGATTGCTATTTCAGTTAGCTACACACTCTGAATCCCCTGACAAATGTGTTGTTTCCTTTGCTCTTCTAAGGTTCATTAGCCACAGTTTAATCATATTTTTCCATTTGGGAAAGACTTTGAAGCCATTACATCTACTCAGTCAAAAGGGGTCCAGATTAAGAAAGGGTTTAGGCTGGTGCTTAATGCTTTTAGAGACTAAATTATTCGTCCATGTGGTTTGCATGTAAATGCCTTCTGCAGAATAGGCATAGGGTTTGTCAGAAAGCTTAAGACTACCTTTGCCAGAAGAAGTGAAGGAAGGACCCAGGCCCTGGTACACTACAAGGGGTCAAGTGGCATAATCTCCTACTGAAGGCAAGTAGAACTCTCCTCTGGTTTCAAATGGGTGCTTTTCCAGGACAGATTATTGTGAGCCATCATCATGAAGACAAACCCAGTTCCTTGAGAAAAGCATTCAGATCGCATCTGCCATTGTGACGTCTGTGCAGCCTAACTGACAGATAACAGGTGCCGAGTGCAGATTGACTAATTAGAAGAAAGGTTAATAAACAGCACAAACTAATCCATATAGTAGAAAGAATTTAAAACTACATTATATTGTAAAATACCTCCACTGTAGTGGAAACAATAACAACAAAAAACTAAAGCAAATAATCTTCTCTTAGTAAAAAGGCATATATATTGGCTAAAATGCCCTAAAAGCAAATGAAGTATAGCAACTGTGGGAAAACAGGAAAACTATGGGATCCTCCCTTGATAGATGTCAATTATTGTCTTCTCTATGTAATGCAATTTTGATAGTATAAAAAAAGTGGAGATGGAACTCAAGAAGATCATTCCCTGGAGAAGCACCTGAGTGATGAATTGTCAAAGAGACAACTCTCTGTGGAAGAGATCTGATCTGATAACCTAGACCAAGGGGTGTTAGAATGTTCACGGCATTCAAGAGTGGATGTCATCTCTGCTCCACAAGTAAGCTGGAAATGTGAGTTGTCCCTCAGCCCAAACTGTGAGATAGGCTCACGGTGCAGAGAGAAAGTGGCTGAAAACCTGGGTGATCAGGAACTGACCACCAAGACCCCAACTAGCCACCAGGAATATTAAAGCCTAAGGCTGGCTTATGACAGCACATGAAGCCCACGTTTGCAGAAAGAGGTAATTAGCTGGTGACCATCAGTCTGGCAAACTGAATATGTCAAGGAAGAATTTGGAAGGATCAGATCAGGACGGTTTAAAACCTAGAGAAGTAGCCTTGGCAGAAGGTAAAGGTATGTGTGTTGTTTTGTTTTGTTTGCATTGTTGTTTGGATCTAGAGCTGTGCTGTTCGAGAGAACTTGCTGTGATGATGAAGTGCTCCGTAATCAGTGCTGTCCAATGGGGTAACCACATGTGCTTATTGGGTACTTGAAATATATATGGTGTGATTAAGGAATTAAAATTTTAATTTTAACTAATTTATATTTAAACTTAGAAAACCACTCATGCTTAGCAGGTACTGCATTGGGCAGCACAAATCTAAAAACTCAACAATTGGTATAGGACTCAAGAAAGTCAGGACAATCATTGGTTTCGAAATGAATGTGAACCCAAACCAAATAGACATAAACAATTACTAGAAGGGTCTTATAGTCCTGATGAATCTGGCAGTGATGCCAATCCAAGTCAACCTCAGTCAAAAGATCTATAAAGCTTGGTTCTCTTAGGTAAAGACTAAACAAAGAAATGTACTACAGTGTATTGTCCTAAAAACTGCAAAAGATAAGTCTATCTATGACAGAAAGTTGTTACCTTTCTACATATTAACTCCTAAAACCAGCTCATTTATTTAATACGCCCACTAAGTTCTAGGCACACTTTGAGGCTGTTGCAAGGTTATAGGTCTCCATGCCGTGTTTGAGATGATCAGAGTGTGCTATGATGGTACATAGAAGAGTATCTATGATAGAGGATTAAGAAAAGACTTTCAACAAAAGGTGGTTCTTGAGCTGATTCTTGAAGATGAGTAGGCAGCTAAAGGGGTTGGGGACCTGGTAGGAAGAGGACACAATTTAAACAATGGCAAAAAGGAGTAATCTGTCAAGCACATGTAGGAATTGACAAGCAACTAGGTGCATCAGGATTATTAAGTAGGGGTAGACGTAGTGGGGTGTGAAGGAGGGATGGGAGATGAGAAAGAACAATAATAGGCAGTGATCCTATCGTGCATTATACATGCTAAGAAAATGGATTTCAGTTCTCTGGCAGCGTGGTAAGTAATGCATGGCTTTAATAAGTATGGCTTTGAATGGAATATGCTGGGTACAAAGAGAATTATCAGTTTCCATTTGTGTGGGGAGATGGCAATGTATGGGGAGGCGTGGGAAGGGTCGGTGGGAGAATGTTTATAGGCAGAAATAATAGTTAGGAGACTGTTTGACGTTCAAATGAGAGATGAGAAGGACCTAAATTAAGTCACTGGTGTGGAGGTTGGAAAAGAAGTGAATTATTCAAAAAATATTTAAGAGAAAAATCTACCATCCTCCTCAATGACTACTTAGGTGTGGGAGATAAATGAAAGGAGAATTCATGGACAAATCCCAGGTTTCTGCCCAGAGTGACTAAGTGAGATTGTGATGCCATTAAGAGAGAAAGCGGTTATAGATGAAGTAGCAAATGGGGAGGGATTTGATGAGTTTATCTTGAACATATTAAGTTTGAGGTTCCTGTTTGAGAGATTTCCACGCACACATCTTGGGAGAGAGGTCTGCGCTGGAGATGTGGACGTGGCAGTCGTCAGCACGAAACAGCGGTTAAAACGGTGATGGTCAACAGGAATTCTGGGGGAGGCTGAGAAAGAACAACGAGGAGCTGAAGAGCCCCAGTGTGTACAAGCCGCTCTGGGGAGAGGAGTCCATGAAGGAGACTTGGGAAAATGTCCCAAGTGGAAAGAAAACCAAGAGAGATTCTTAGAAGTTGTAAGAAAGGAAGAGAGAGGGAACAACCGGACTGTATAAAGTAAAGTAGAAAAGTCTCAAATGGTGAGGGCTGAAATGTGTCCATTGGGTTCAGTATTTAGAGGACAGCAATGATCATTGTAGCAGCAGCCTCAGTGGAATTTACATGAAGAACAAAAGCCAAATATCAGGGGACTTACGAGGCAAAGGACGTAGAAGTAGAATTACTGAGGGTAGCGTGGCTGGAAGGAGAGACATTAAATTTTAAAAGATAGTGTCTCTGGCAGATGAGATGGCATAGTAGGAAGGTGGTGAATGGAAGGCTTTTATTTCCTATAAACATTTCACTTTTTTACACATTATCTCAATGATATGTTTTACTTTATAATTAAAAACACACACAGAAAAGATGAAAGTCATCATGAAGATAAAATAGTTCTGGGAGCAAACATTTAACCAGGATGGATGACTAAGAGAGAAAACAGGAGCCTTGGCTGGAATCCCTTTCCGAATGACAGTTAGAGTCACGGAGGGTACATGACTCAGGTAAAGGAGACAGCACAGAGTGAGAGAGTGAGGGGAGGGACAGATAAAAGACAGAGAAGATAACTGATACAGCAGTGACCCATAGCAGATGAGTGAAAGGAGGATTAAAAGAACGAATGGCAAGGTTGATCTTTGTGGTAAAAGGCATATCTTTTTTAGAGATGAGGAAAGAATGTGGATGTAGATAAACTTCTTGGCATGTATATGTGGTTGAGAAGAATTCGATCACTCCACTTGCTGAGATTGAGGAGCATAAGACAGGGGTTCAAGAGCAGAAGTGAAGGTTTGGAGTGATAATAGGAAGAATAGGAAATAGATCCAGCCAAAAATAAGAGAAATAATTGTTGTGCAGCCGCTTAGGGGACTCAGCGGAGGATTTATAGTGACACAAATCCAGAGTGTGTGAGAGTCTCTTCAACTGAGCTCAGCAACCTGAGCATGAAACAGAGAATTTGACTGTCACCTTGGTCCACCGTGTTAAGTGTGGTATCAATAGAAGGACAAGGTTACAAAGAGTGCAGGGCGTGTTGAGAAACAGATGAGATGACCAACCATTGGGTCAGAGCTTAGCAGGAAAAGATATTAGTACTGGGGAGGCTGAGAGACTGGGATACAAAGGAGGGCTAAGAATCTCCAAGGCTGAAGACAGTTGTGCTGAGAAGGAGCACACGAGAGAGCCCAAAGCAGTATGAATTTAGAGTTAAGATCTCAAGGTTGTGAATTAGATTGAATTGGAATTGAATCCCAGCTTTGCCATCACTAGGTGTATGACCTTGAGAAAATTTTTAAAATTTTCTGTGATTCAGTTTTCTTATTTGTACAATGGGATAATATCATTTATCCCATAGTGTTTTCACAAAAACTAGATACAATAACCTATCTAAAGCACTTATTATAATTTCTTAGTATATGGTAAATATTCAGCAAATAGTAGGAAATGGACACACAATGGAATTTCAGATTTTGAAGTAAAGAATTTTGTGATAGCCAGCCTCCAAAATAACCCTCACAATGGTTCTCACTTTCTAAAGTAGGACCCTCCTACACTGAATCCTGGGCAGCCAGTGCATCCAGGAGAATGTGCCAGAGAGGATGGTATCTGACTTGCAAGGTTAGATCATAAAATGCATTGCAGTTTCCACCTTGATCTCTCTCAGATCACTCTAGAGGAAGTCAACCACCATTTCATAAAATCATTCAAGTAGACAAAGAAGTCCACATGGTGAGGAACTGAGGAATCCTACCAGTGGCCAGCAGCTTCTTGTCAGACGTAGACATCATGACTGCATCTTCATAGCAAACCCAAGCCTGAGCCACCCATCTAACTCATTCTTGAATTTGTGATGCATAAAAAGTATATGAAATAATTACTGTTTATTGTCATTTTAATCCATTAATTGTTGGGAGTAAATTGCTACATAGCAATAAATAATTAATACAGCATTTAGTACCTAGAAAAGGGTGCTGATAATAATAAAAACATAAAATGCAAGCAATGCAATGCCTGAAAATATACTGAGATGAGTGATAGTAAAAGTCTAAAAGGGCTCAAAGAAACTATTTGCATAAACCTAATGGCTCTTGAGAAGGTTATGAGTGAACATTTAAAGAAACATAAAGATGACATTACTAGAAACCGGAAGAAAGGTGATTGTTATCATGTGGGGCAGAAAGTTTAGCAATACCGTTGCCTACAAAATTATGCAAAGTAGGCAATCTATCCAAGGAACTAGGTGATCTAGATAAGATTTCCAGGCAGTGTTGAAGATGCACCTAAATTTTTCATGTTGTTTATAGTAAAATAAAAGAAATAAACTAGAGAAAGTGCTTTTAAATATAAAGGAGCCAGGGACTATTGGTTTTGAATACATCCAGAATCTCTACATGGTGAATGATGTTAAAAAAAAAAAAAAAAAAAAAGAAAGCTGCAGGGCAAAAATAAAACCTAGGGAACTATCAGAAAAAAGATTAAAGATTAAGCTGAGGGTGTGATTGTGAAATCTTTTTGTTAAGACTTCAGAAATATCTAGGTTGGAGCATTAGAGTACCACTCTGTGAAACAATAGGGCTTCTAAGAAGCTTAAAACTGTTGCCCAAGGGCAGAAGCCCAAGAAAAGCAAAGGCTTGTCTGGAAGATATTTTTGAATATTTTTTCTAATAAAGTAAACTCCAATAATATTCACAAATGACCCACACATTTTTTAAAAAATTGTATTGACAGGTATCCTTGCCGGGTTGGACTGAAAAGGACAGAGACAGTGAAAAATGAAAGAGATCTTGGATGTCCAAATATCTATAAGAAAAAAAAATACTTAGCTGCAAACATAGAGGTCCTTTAATGGGAAAGGCAGGAGGACTGAAAAGATAGAATTAAGAGCCTAGAGGATAGAGTCCAGAACCATGGAGAATTATTCTCAGGCCTTGAGTCTGAATCAGGGAACTGTCAACATGTACTTTGCTAGATTTCAGAATTACTATGTACCATCCTATTTCCTCCTTAATTGAACAGGATAATCCATAGTGAGTATGCTGTGTCCGTCATGCTATTGTATGTTGAATGTGTTTGAGTGTGTGTGCATGTGTGTATATGGGGAGAGCACAGACAACTGTCTCTTTAGTTCATAGGTATCCAGATTGAGAGAAACTGTACCCAAGGGCTACATGTAAGGAAACACACTGGGGGAGCCTCATCCTCACCTAGAACTGATGTAAATGATGAGATTCTGGATGTCAAGCAGATGCTACAGTCAGGTATAACTTTTCTGTGCTTTAGGAAGAGTTGAGTGCATTTTACATTTTGGAGGGATATGCATCATTAAGGGACAGAGGGTGAACTGTGGTAGCCAATCTCTAAAATGTCCCCAACCATCCTTGTTTTCTGAGGCTACGTCATAAAAGAATCCAAGTTCCTACCATGATCTCTTTCTTGGACGCTGCCATGTTGTAAGGACATTCAAGCAGCCTTATAGAGAGGTACACGTGATAATGAACTGAAGCCTCCTGCCACCAGTCAACACCAACTTACCAGTGGACTAGTGAGCAGATCCTCCAGCTTCAGTTGAGCCTTTGTGACCACTGCCCCATCCAAGCTATTGAATATAACCTCTTGGGAGATTGAGCTATGCCCATCCAGCCAAGCTACTCCCGAGTGCCTGACTTACAGAAATTGACTGAGATCATGTTTATTGTTATTTCAAGATGCTAATTTTCAAAGTAATTGGTATGGTGCAATAGGTAACTATTAAAATTCCCTGATTTTAACAATCTGTGACTGTGGAATATGAATGATGGATGCAAACTAAATTTTGTTCCTTGGAGATGAAGAGAACATCTCAAAGTCAAGGTGTGGGATGATTTCCACGTAGACACTGAGTCTCCTGGATAGCAGTAGGACTGGAACAGAACAGTGCACTTGCCTAGTTTCCAGATTCTTCAATGAGTGTGAGTTGGTTGTTTATGAAGAGGCCAAGATTCGTAAAAATGATAACAGAAAGCATATTTCTAATAAAATGACTTGCAAAAAAGATCGAGTCTCCCTCTTTTATTTTATAAGGGCAAAAGATTAAAGCGTGGATTGCAATATTGTGTCCCATAGTACTCAGGGTACTTATTTCCCTTAATTTTTTGTTTTACAAATATAAGGGGAATCATAAAAACAATAAGAATGAAAAATCGCACAATCCCATTTTTAACATACCATGTACTCTTTTAGATCTAAAATATGTTAATATTTGTGGATTAGTAGTATGAATAATAATATAGCTAGAGCCTAAGAAAAATGTATAATTTTCCATTTTACAAATTACTGTGCCACAAAGATTTGCATGACACTATATGTTCTTCATAATTTTTATTTAAAATAATTCCTTGAATGAATATAGAATAATTTTCTTAGCCATTCCCATATTGCTGACTTTTATTTTTACTTTTTCCCCAATTAAAAAATCATGCTATGTAGAGAGATTTCTCCTACTTTTGAGCTATTCCTTCATGAAAATTTTCCTTGGGTAAAATTATGGGATCCAAAATGCCCTTGGTCATTTTAAATAGCAACAAAGCAAGTTTATTTCTTATTCCTTATTCTGGTGTGCACCTAGAATAAACTATGAGATACTATGGGGTTAAATGAAATGAGAAAGAAGGAAAAGAGAATTGGGCACCAGAACCAGAGATCAAGGTGGAAACTGTGGCATGTGTTGTACCCAAGCCATTAGTGTCTCTATGTTCAGAATGTAGTTGAGGAGCTTTCCTATGTTCCACTTCTATAAATTGCCTCAGTCTTCCACTGTCTACCTCCCATCATCTTATTGGTCAATATAAACCAGACACTTAACCCACACCCTGTATGATACCTAGATAATGCTACACTGGACAAAATTAATAAGTAGAGAGCATGCACTGAGCATCAAGCAGCCTTGCGCTGGAGTGTTAAGCATTACTACTCTCACTTTAGAGAAGAAAACGCAGGCTGAGAAGTTAAATACATTACCTGTGTTTGGATAACAAAGAACTAGTGAAGCTAGGACCCAAGCCTCAAAACCTATGTCCATTCTTGCACAGTACACCATGTCAGTGGGGCTTAATGCCTTATAATCAAAACTATTAATAATCCAAACAGCTTGTTGATTCCTTTCTATTTTTTTAGGAGACAAAATTAGTTTTAATCATATGTAATATATCAACTTATTTAAATCATTATTTACTTATTTATTTTATTTTAACATATTATGAGGGTACAAATGTTTAGGTTACATATATTGTCTTTGCCCACCGGAGTCAGAGCTTCAAGCGTGTCCATCCCCCAGACAGTGTGCACTGCACCCATTAGGTGTGAATATACCTATCCCCTCCTCCCCGCTACCACCTGCCCAACACCCAGTGAATGTTACTATATGTGCACTTAAGTGTTGGTCAGTTAAGTCAGTTAACACCAATTTGATGCTGAGTACATACGGTGCTTGTTTTTCCATTCTTGTGATACTTCACTTAGTAGAATGGGCTCCAGCTCTATCCAGGATAATACAAGAGGTGCTAGATCACCATGGTTTTTTATAGTTGAGTAGTACTCCATGGTATACATATACCACATTTTATTAATTCACTCATGTATTGATGGGCACTTGGGATTCATTTCTAAACTTAAAAAAATTTTTTTATGTCAAGGTTCTTTCTAAAGTCATATTTTTAAATGTTGGATTTTTGCCATCTTTCTAGTGAAAATGATTTTAAGTATATGGTAGTACCTCTATGTCATGCTTAGGACAAGAAAATTCCTAATGTCAGAGAGTTACATGCTATCTGTTGAAGAGTAGATCATACAGTTTAATACCTCTCTTGCCTGTGCCACCTGGGGATTGGACTCGCTTGAAGCTCTGACATGTGGGGGGGGGAGGGGTGGTAGGGGCAATGTATGTAACCCTAACAATATTTGTACCCCCATTATATGATGAAATAAAAGCAAAAAAAAAAAAAAATAACTCCCCCAGATACACTCATATGCACAAATGCATACACCTTCCACTAATGTAAACTGTCTTTTATTTTTCAGATTGAGGGTGTCCAAAGAGTGCTTTGAATGGTTAATTCTATAGAGAATGTTTCTCGATGTATAAAAATAGCAATTTGAAGTGTGATTTGTACAGAGAAACATACAACCTGTTCTCCACCAGTCTACTGGATTCCTCAATCTGGGCTGTGCTTCCCACTACAGCTTCCAAAGCAGTCCCCTACTTCTTCTATAGATTAAAGGCATATTTTGTCCTTAATCTCACTGTAGTTGTTTACTATTTCCAGTGTTTTGAAAATACCATATGCATCTTTATTGAAAATGGTCTGTTTTTAGCCTATGGCCATACCACCCTGAACGCACCTGATCTCATCTGAAAGTGGTCTGTTTTTAAGTCTCTTTATTATTTCATAGTTGGATCAGCTATTTTACATTAATTAAACAAAAAACAAAACTATAGTGGCATGTGGTGCATTCAACCTTGTAAACTCTCGGAAAGGTGAAAATGTTGAGAAATGTTACTAGTGAAGCCGATCAAAATATGTCACCCTAAAATATGCCACTTTGGGACAGGGATTATTTTGAGCTGAAGACAACTGAGAAATAGCAGATGGCAAATTCTTCCTCTGCCCCCCACATGCACATTTGCCTTAAAGCAGGCTTGCACTCTTAATAACCTGAAATAACTCTAGACTCTGACCAGCCCAGGAATGACACAAGCAGAACAGACATAAAAAATTTCACTGAAATAACCTTCATCTTTCATTAGTTTCCCCTATATATTTACCTCTCCACATATGCTACCCTGAAAAGCCTAAACCCCTTTTCCTCTGTCTTGTCACTTCTCTACAAATGTATTGCTCTTTGTTGAGAAGCTATGTAAGTCTGAGTTCTAAGCACCCCTTTGAGTCACTTACCACTGAGTTTCTTTCATGTGCATGCACTCTGCATTTGTGAACAAAATTTGTACGGTTTTCTCTTGTTAGTTTGTCTTTTGTCGGTCTAATTTTCAGGGTCCCAGGCAATGAACATAAAAGTGTGGAGGAAAAAGGGTTTTGCTCCCCTACACTAGCAATCTGGAACGGGCTTCATGAGCAGCTGTGATGTCTTAGAAAGAATTACCCACAGGCACCCAGTCAATGAGCTACAGCCAAGGAAAGTCCTGCTGCAGATGTAGAACATTTCTTGGGTGGGACATAATACCAACCTAATAATTATCTCCTGGAAAATCCCACTGCTGATAGTCAGATGATAAAAATATTGTGTATTTTGTGTATGTTGAGGGTGGAGGCAAGGGAAGACAGATGTGTGACAAGGTTGAAAAGGAAAGATGAGGATAAAATGTGTTCATTATATTAATATCATTTTGTGAATGCTTGAGTGATGTTATCTCTCAAGTGTGCCAGAGCCCAAAGCTAGTTTATCATCATCATCAATATCTACTAAGTATTTTATTATGGTACAAACCCAAAGCTCTTCTATACTCCATTAGGTTTGCTACTGAGTTATGGTACGACTTGGTCACTGGGTCTCTGTTTTGCTTCTTCCACTTATTTCAACAAATTGACTGACCTCGTACAGTAGGGTATAACCATACATAAGGCAGGTGTTTTTATTGGATTTTTGTTTATTTGTCCCTCCCTAAAAAAAAAACAAAAAACTTGATCGGTGTTTGGATTTGTCCTGTCACTCTCAAATTCGCATAGTGCTTAGAAGAGTTGATGTTATGGAAAGCAAGGAGAGAAGAATGTATCATAGGATAAGTAGTCAGGAAAAATGCTAAGAGTACGACAGACTTATTTGTACTGCCCACATTTTAACTGAAGAAGTGAACAGAGCAATAACGTATCTGTGATGTATCTATTTATGTGTTCATTTAATTAAGTCTGTTCCTCCTCGGCCCCTTGGCTATAGGCTCCGTGGGAGCAGGAGGACCAGGCAGCCGTGGTTCACTGCCACTTTCCCAGAGCTGTACCTGGCGCCTGGCACATCATAAATATACACATTCCATTAGTGTATATTTGTTGAATGAATGGATTTCTTATTAAATAAAACAACTTGCATATGGGTAGAAAAAGCAGTGCAAGGTGTTAAGTTATTCTGCCCTGAGACATTCTTCAATGTTTCTCATACTATTTCTGTACCATCTGCATTAGCAGGAAAGAAAGGCCTAGGGAGCCCTCTCGGTATAATTTATTATATTTATGTTGCACCTATCACCTTGCTACTGTATCTAGGTCAGTGATTCCCAAAGTTTGTTTCATAATATGCCAGAACATCTCTGTGGGGCCATAACTTCTTAAAATATTCTCAAAATAAAATTAATTTTCATTCAATTTAATTTTAAAAAATAAACATATTCCATGAAGGGGAGGCATTATGGAAGTAAGAACACAACTTTAAACTACCGTGTTTCCAGTTGACAAGCAGAGATCTGTGTTTATTCCAGAGTAGTTATTGATTTATTTATTTGTTCATCTTTTTAACAAACATGTATTAAATGTTTGCTTGTGTCAGACAGTATACCAGGTACTCAAGATATAATGATGTTAGCGCCCAGGCCTTGCTGACTTGAAGGGCAATGTAATGGAGAGACAATATGATATGAAACCAAAAGATTCAAACCCAACATCCACTGGGTGCCCAGCATGGGTCATAGAGAGTGTATTATCACATATGTCTTACTTTCGCCTGGTGTCTATAATTCCTCATAATTTGCAAAACCTAAGGAAGCCTCTGATGTATGCAAAGCAGTATGTCCTGAGCCTTACAGAACCTATCCTGTCTCATGCATTCACTTATGTTCCAAAGACTCTGAAATTGAGGTGACCAGACCCAGCCAGCATTCAATTCAGTTTCTCTGTCTTCTGACACTCTGCATGCCCCATAATCAGGTACTTCAGAAACAGACTAAACATCCTCATCAGTAAACCAATTTTCTCACCAAATACCTGATTTCTTCTTAGCACACCTAGATTAAAAATCTGAAAACATTTTTGATGCTATAGTATATTAGAAAGAGCATGATCCTAGAGTCATAAAGATTCAAGTTCAAATCCCAACTGTGCTGCTTGTGTACACTGAGCAACATGACTAGATTTCTTCTTCCACAAAAAGACAGTGGTTCTAAACACTTAGAATTATTATGAGAATTAAGTGAGGAACCACATGAGGTTCTTAAAACAGTGCCAAAGACAGTGAAGTTATCCAATAAACATTTCCTCTTCTATATAATATGTCTTTATAATATTATAATTTCAGCTCTAATCACTAAAGGCATCTAAACATCTGCATTGTTCTAAATATATTTTAAAATGATCATTCATTTAAAAAAATTGTGTCATTATGATAATTAAAAAAATGACTTGCTTTAGTGAATGGTGCAAGATAATGTGTGATTCTCCGGGCTATGAATGCCTGGTCAGTGATGTTACCAAAGTGGCATCCACACAGTGCAAATCCTAGCAGGTCATTGTGGAGACATGACAGTGGTCTTTACTAGTTGTGACAGACTGTGTGGTTTGTGTCTCTCGCAAATTCATGTGTTGGAACCCCAGTGAGATGCTCTGAGGAGGTGGGGCCTTCAGGGGGTAATCAGGTGTAGATAAAGTCATGAGCATGGAGCCCTTGTGGTGGGATTAGCCTTCTTTTAAGAAGAAAAAGAGACTAGAGATCACTCCCTTGCTCACGTGAACACACCGCCAGAAAGTGGGTGTCCATGCACCAGGAAGTGGGTCTTCACCAGACAACAGATCTGCCCGTCCCTTGATGTCTGATTTCCCAGACTCCAGAACTGGGAGGAATAAATATCTATTGTTTAAGTCACCTGGTCTGTGGTACTTTTTGGTATAGCAGCCCAAGCCAACTAAGACACTGGTTATGCAGAAGTTATAATGATTCACAATCATATATTTTATATACTTTATGTAAAACATACTATATACATACACATGCATACATACATGCAACAATTCCTTCAAAATATTAAGTACAATATTATATATTAAGACACCTCTGGTGCCCATCAATACATGAGTGGATTAATAAAATGTGGTATATGTATACCATGGAGTACTGTTCAGCTATAAGAAACAATGGTGATATAGCACTTCTTGTATTTTCCTGGATAGAGCTGTAACCCATTCTACTAAGTGAAGTATCCCAAGAATGGAAAAATAAGCACCACATGTACTCACCAGCAAATTGGTTTTACTGATCAACACCTAAGTGCACATATTGGAATAACATTTATCGAGTGTCGGGCAGATGGAAGCCAGCAGGAGGGGATGGGGATATACATAAATAATGAGTGCGATTCGCACCGTCTGGGGGATGGACACGCTTGAAGCTCTGATTCGGGGGGAAGAGGGAGCAAAGGCAATATACACAACCTAAACATTTGTACCCCCATAATATGCTGAAATAAAAAAAAAAGTTGAGGGGCCAGAAAACATGTAGCTCTAGTATATATACATATATATGCATATTTGTATATAATAAATAATAAAATCATAAATAAAATGAATAAAAAAAATAAGACACCACTGTCCATCATTAATTCAAAACAGGCTAGGTCAGAATTCTCAGTAAGTTCCAATACATTGCAGTCAACATTTTCTCTAAATTTGCCTTCTGCCCACTTCTCCTTCTGCTTCCTTCTTAAATTCTTATGTACTCCCAAGACAAATGGAGTCATCAATGTGATTGACCAATGTGATGGGGCCATGTTTCTGTTTTTTTTTTTTTTTTTTTTTTTTTTTTTTTTTTTTTTTTTTTTTTTTAGAGATGGGGTCTCGCTCTTGGTCAGGCTGGTTTCGAACTCCTGACCTTGAGCTATCCACCCGCCTCGGCCTCCCAGAGTGCTAGGATTACAGGCGTGAGCCACCGCGCCCGGCCTAGGGGCCATGTTTCTAACAGGGAAGTTTCCGACACATTAAAATGTCACATGCTTGAGTGGACTTTCTCTCCTCCATTTCAAGTTCAGGAATCAGTAAGCTGAGCCAAGGCCTTTTTCCTGGACTCCCTCTTTCCCCCTGCTTGACAATGTTGCTTGTTACTTCCAGTGACTGAACCACATGGCAAACGGCGCATGCTTGAGATTAGATGCGAAGAGAAGTAGACTGACTGCACACCCATTTCAATTCCACCGGATTCTGCATTGGGAAGTGTTGGGACCTGGAGCAGCCTATGATACAGTGGACTTTCCTCCTGTCCCCCACTGTCAGTCCCCTGACATCTCCCTCCAAAGCTCTCCAGGAAGGAGAGAGTGTGGGAAGGGCCTCAGAGCACATCAGAGACACAAGATCTTTCTGCCTGAAAATATTTTTAGAAATTGCACAAAAGTAATTAGCGAGATCATTGAATTGTCTTTCCTGAAAATCTTTTCCACAAAGAGATGATCCCTCCCATCTCGTTTATCCGATTGAAGGAATGTAAGCACATCTCTTCCTGGAATCACAGTTCCCTATTAGAATCCAAAAGAAAACACGGACTGATCAAGCATGCTGGCCTGACATTTTTTTTTTTTATTTCAGAATATTGTAGGGGTACTAATGTTTTGGTTACATGAATTACTTTTGGACAGTTTGAGTCAAAGTTACAAGTGTGTCCATCACTCAGATAGTGTGCATTGTACTTGTTAGGTGTGAACTTACCCATCCCTTCTTCCCCCTCCCACCTGCTTGATTAGCTTTGAATTTTACTACTATGTGCGCATATGAGTGTTGATTATTTGGTTTCAATTTAATAGTGAGTACATGTGGTGTTTGTTTTTCCATTCTTGTGATACTTCACTTAAGAGGATGGTCTCCAGTTCCATCTGGGTTGTTATAAAAGGTACTAGTTCACCATTTTCTATGTCTGAGTAGTACTGCATGGTATACATATACCACGTTTTATTAATCCACTCATGGATTGATAAGCACTTGGGTTGTTTCCACATCTCTGCGACTGTGGTCTGACATTTCACTCCACGTTCCTCAGTGCGGGGGGATGTCTTCCTGAGGTCAAGTTGTGCTTGCTTTCCTGCACATTCTTCCTCCACGCTCATGTTAAAAGCAGCCTTAAAACTTTTCCATTATGTCACAGTAACACCTACATGACATACAGGAGCAAAAATATATCTCCACTTATTTCTATCTGGCCACAAATTGGGTTCATATTCCAGGAGACGAGAGGATGCGAGAGGTCTATTTTCCCAGGCAGAAGGCCTTTGGAGCACAGTGTACCTTGTGTACAATATGATGCTTCATACAAAAGCCTCATTTGCCTATTCTGCCCATAGTTAGTATCCACTTCATTTTAAATATATGGTGGCTTATGCAGAGGTAGTAGAGCATGAACAAAGAATTTGATGACAAAAAATGTCAACTATGTTGCAACTCCTTGACTGATTTTGGGCAAGCCACTTAACCTCTCTGTGCCAGTTCACAGGACTCCTGGCCCATCTTCCGTGAACTTTATGGTCCACAAAGACAATCCACGTATTACAACTGGAGTTTCCCTGGCGGTCACTGTTTCCCCTTATTACTTTTGTTTTGATGCTTTTGCCTCCCGGCTTTGAGCTCTCAGGATGTCAGTCCGCAGTCTACCTCCAGCCTCTTCAACTCACTTGTCCTGGTGTTTGCACTCAGCCCTCCCCTGAGAATCTGGTCTTGGCTCACTGCAACCTTTATCTCTACCTCTAGCCATGAATGATGCTAGCCAGGCTGCCGTGAGCATTGGTGCAAAGGGCTGGGTGGAAGGTTCCAGGGCCAATCAGTTAAGTAGACTGTCTTTTGCCTATTATTCAGAAATCAATAAGAAGTGTATAGATGGTCTATAGTAATCATGGAGAGTCTGCTGTTCAATGACCAAAAGTTAAGCTGCAGTAGCCACTGCTGGGGACAGTCATGCATAAGACTCCATTCGGCGATGTAAAGAGGGTTAGGAAGTCTAGACAATCTATAAACATGTGTAAGTTAATACAGTATAAATTGAGCAAATAAATGCTGGGGGGACACAGAAAATACAAAGTGACAATACTCCAGAGAGCAGGAGTTATAAAATCTCATTAGAGGCCATAGTGGTGAAACTAAGTTGAAACTGAAATTCATGAGCATGCTCAGTGATGTGAACAAGCCCACGTAAGTACTCAGGACTCGGTATATGACAGAGCGGGCGGCTCACTAGCAACCCACCCTCCATGAGAAGTGTCGTCAAGTGGACTGATTGGTGCACACACATGTTGTGGCTTTCCGCCAACCATTTTCACACTTCCACACTCACAGGGCCACACACACCTTCTCACACACAGAAGACCGTATGCCATTGGACTGTACTTTGGTGATGTCCCATTTACTAACACAGAAAGGCAATTGGAGATGATTTCTTGAGTCAAGCTCCTTTCTGCCAAGGCCTCTGGGCCTGTGGTCCCACATGACAGCCACGTGTTTCTGATACCCCATAAGAGTTGACTCATGAGACCGTGCTCCACAAAACCCACAGCACAATTCTTTGACAGAGATGAATTATAGTTCACAAATGATTAAAATATTGTTAATGATGACATCAAGGTACTTGAGGCTCTGAAAGGGAAACTTTGAGACATTATCAGCACCTCCAGAGTCTTAAGCACTTGTCAGTTCATGTTTTTAAAAAGTGCATCAGCTTTATCCAGTATCCATATAACCTTTCTCCTCTCCCTTGCTCTGTTTCCCTGGCAACCATTTAAAAGTACTGCAAAAGGCACTGCTGTCTTGAAAAAAGAAAAGGACAATAGTTTAAGCTTTCTTTCTTTCTTGAGGGTTTTTCTCCATCTTCCCAACCACTTCCCTGGCTCTCGGAGGCTGTGCAGTCTCCAGAGCCATCTCTCCTTGAATGTGTGACTGTGGGTAATTAAGGAGGCGGGTGTCAGGCCAGGTGGAAGCAGCTTCTTTGAGATTCTGGTTAGGCATTTAGGGTCAACTAAAAGGCTCTATTTCTGGGGTAGAACAGTACTCAGAGCAGAAATATAGCAAGAGAAGCTTTCAGTAAGGATCCCTCTGTCTTCAAACCTCCAGTCTGAGAGAGAGGCTGTGCCAAAGGCAGTGACACTGGCTGTCGCTGCCACTCCGGGGGAGCCATCAGGATGACAGATGAGGAAGCCCTGGCCCTGGGGGTCCAGCTGCACAGACCCAGCAGAAGTGGTTCTATTTTGAGGGGCTCTGGAGGCCCCAGCACCTCCAGGTTTGCCCTGACTTCCCAGATACTACTGGAAGGTTTATTTTTTTTTCCTAACAGAAAATTTCCTTGTTTCATCAACCCCAAATTTCCTGGCTCCAGGAAACAGATGAGGAAAAATGTGTTTTACAGTACTACCCGTCATGCTCAGGATAAAGGCTCTGCTAAAAAGGCCATTCCTTGAGGCTTTCGTTCACCATTCTCTGAATGGTTTGTTAAAGACCCTTTCTTTCAAAAGGAAGGACAGACATGGAGCACCACCCATGTGCCCTAAACCACGTGAAAGGATTTACACAAGTGATCTCAATCTCCCCAACAAATCTGTGAGTAGATACTATTTCAATAGCATTTGTATTTACTCCTCCCCACCTACCTCCTACCTCTCAGAGGTCACCCTGTTTGCCCAAAGTCCAAGAGCATCCCAGAGCTGGGTTTTAAACTCAGGTCGGTCCAACTCCAACAGGTCATGTTGCTTCCATCCGCCTTGCTGCCTCCTTGGCCTTGCCCACAAGGCCTCTGAACAGTCAGAGGGGGCCAGAGGTTGGGATTAAGTCTTTCATGCAAACTAGATCTGGGGAAGCCTTTGTAACTCTCTCAGCTCGGTAATTCAGATCTATAAAAGAGAAGCCTGCAGAACCTCTTTCTGACTGATACTGTTTCAGGAAGGCAGCATCACAGAAGAAGGTTTTTTGACACTTTCGATTCATGAGCATGTATTAAGGACCTCCCATATACTTGGCACTATGAGAACTAAAGAAAGAAGCATGAGATGAAGAAACTTCCTCAAGGGCCAGAGTGGCTCAAGCCCTGTGGTGAGAATAAGGGCCTCAGAAGTCTCCAGACCTGGCAATGACAACCTGATCTGTTCTGCCGACTTACTGACTGTGTAGCCCTGAACAAGTTCTCTAAGCCTTAGTCCTCTTATCTATAAAATGGTCACAACACTAAGTCCTACCTCAAACTGTTCTGAGGATTAAATGAGATAATGTAAGCAAAGTGCATGTTGGATAATAATGGGAGCTTACAGTTGTCATAATAATGACATAGAAAGACAAGACAGAATACAATGACGTTCCAAAGGGAAAGCCTCATTTTCATAAGAACTACCAGTGGAAAAAAGGTGACTATGAACTGGCATTTAGGACACATCGATAAAGGAATTTAGCTTGACCTGGGATTTTTAGAGGCGAGAAAGAAGCCAAGAGGTGTTGCAGGCAGCTATGGAACTCATGAACAAAGGTGTGATGTTGGGAATAAATAGGTTTAGGAGGGCCAGTGGTCAAAGAATAGTGACAGATTTTTCTGGGACGATGGAAAAAGAAAAAGTTGTAAAAAGATGGACCTGGTTATGGAAGGCCTTAAAGTTGGCAAGATCATTGAAGCTTTTTTCGTTAGACAGGATCCCAACACAGAAGATTCTTGGTAATGAGCAATCTGGAGAAATCATTTCTGGTCACAGTAAACCATGGGGCCAAAAGGAACCCACTGGAAGGTGACGGACGTCATGACAGGGAGCTAGTCCAGAGTGCCCGCCTCAGTCCTCAGACTCTCTCTGTTTGATGACAGCCTCACTAAGTAACGCAGGTGAAATACCCGCAGCACTTCCGAAGACAGAACTCCAGAAGGGCAGGGAAATTATAAAGAGATAGAAAGATAACTAGATCAGCCTATACAGTAAAGAGTTATTAGTTCTGTCATGAAAAATTTGTCCTCTGAAGTAAATTCCCGACAGGTTAATGGAGACTGCAAAGTTCTGTTTGGTTACGTTTTAATATTTTAATGGGTTTAACGAACAAGTGCTCAAAAGAGTTTGTGTCATCCTGCATCAAATCTTTACCTTTCTCCAATGGACCGTTCATTTATTTTAGCCATTCTATTATATTCTTTTGTCCTCTGACTGCCTGCTTTTTTTGAAAAAAAAAAAGAAGTTGAAAACAAAAGTGAACCTGAGATTATTCAACACTGATTCTTCTGAAAAGTTATCCTAATAGATTGGTTTTAGGATGGGTATAATACTTTAGGGAATGGTTAAAACATTGACTAACACGGGTTTTGGAATTCAGTTGATTTCATTTAGCCATATCGACCCTGTGTTCAGCTGGTTTCATGGAATCATCTTTGTCTCACTTCATCTTTGTCTCTTCCTGCACGCTCACTCATTCACAAATGTTTATTGAATGGCTGCTTTCTCTAAGGGGCTTTCTGTAAGCCCTTTCTGCCTTCTATAAGGGGCTACTGTAGGGGCCGGAGATACAGTAATGACTACAAAAAAGTGCCCGGCCTCATGGAGCTTGTCTTCCAGTGGGGGAGTTAGATTTAAAAATAAAAGACAAATAAAAACACGTTTGTGGTGCTCTGAAGAAAAATAAAGTAGGGAAATAGAACAGAGAGTGAAGCAAAACGCCTCAGTTTGGACTGTGCTTGGATAACAGCAGAGCGGCTTTCACCCCATGGCTGAAGGAGGGCAAGCACCAGGGAGAGTGAGGGGCAATCACCAGAGGGTGTGGAGACGGAGTCCTGTGGGGTTCGGCAGCTATTTCTTAGGACCTTGGCTTTTACTTTGACAAAAAAGGAAAGCCATTGGGGAATCGGGGGCAGAGAAGAAACATAAGCTGCTCTGTTTTAGCAGGATTGCTCTTCCTCGTCTGTGGAGAGTATATGTGCAGAAGGGATTAGAAGTGAAAGCAGAGAGACCAGATGGGAGATGACCATGCATTTCAGGAAAGAGCCTCTGGGAACTTGGACCAGGGAAGTTGAGATGAAGGAGCTCAGAAGTACACAGATTCTGTATATACTAATGTTTTGGAGGTAGAACTGGTAGGACTTGCTGATGTATCGGATATTGGGTGTCTCAAGGACTGAATATTTGAGCCACCTTCCCTCCTAAAAAAAAAAAAACAACAATGTATTGAAATCCTAATCCCCAGTGTGATGGTATTAGGAGGTGGAGCCTTTGAGAGGTAATTAGGTCATGAGGGTGGAGCCCTCATGAGTGGGATTAATGCACTTATAAAAGGCACCCAGACAGCTCTTTCACTTTCTTTCCAACATGTGAGGATACATCAAGAAGATAGCAGTCTGCACCCAGAATACAGCCCTCACCAGAACCCTGACTTCTAGCCTTTAGGAATGTGAGAAATAAATTTCTGTTGTCTTATAAGTTACCCAGTCTATGGTACTTTGTTACAGCAGCCTGAATGGACTGCGTCAGGTTTAAAACACAAAAGGAGAGTCAAAAATAAAACTAGGATTTGGGGCCTGAGCAATAACAAGAATGAAATTGTCATCCAAGAAGACAGACTGAAGGAGGAGCAGGTTGGCAGGGTGTTTGAGTGGGTGGTAGAGGTATGACAATCTAGAGACCCAAGAGGTTAGTTTATGACAAGTGAAGTTTGGAAACCTGTTAGACATTCAAACAGAAATGTCATGTAGGCAGCTGAACCTACAGGTTTGGATTTCAAGAAATAGTTCAGGGTTAAATATATACACGTGGGTGTTCTCAGCATACAGAAGATCTTAAAAAATTATGAAACTAGATGAGGCCACCTCAGGAGCCAGCAGAAACAGAGTGGCTCAGAAAAGTAGAACTGAGTTCTGAGAAGTCCACTGTTTAAGAATTGTAAGGAGAGGATTCAGTGAAAAAAAACATTAGATGGGAAAGCAGGGGATGGTGGTTGATGCCCCAGACACCGAGTGAAGAAATAGTTTTTGAAAAGAAGTCTTTAAATTTACTCTGACCGTTGAATTTAGTAAGATGAAAGTCATTAGTGTCATTGTCAAGGAAAATTTTGGTAAAAGGATAGGTATGTGTTATGGACCAAATGTTTGTATTCCCCAAAATGTATATGTTGAAACCTTAACCACTAACATGATAGAATTTGGAGATGGGGCCTTTGGAAAGTAATTAGAGTTGGAAGAGGTCATGAGAGTGCAGTCCTCTTGATGGGATTAGCATCACTGCGTGCCTATGTGCGCTCTCGCTCGCTCTCTCTGTCCCCACGCCCCTTCTTCATGTGAGGGCACAGCGAGAAGGCAGCCATGTATAAGCCAGGAAAAGAGTCATCATGGAATCAAATGGGTCATCATTTTGTCCTGGGACTTCTGTCTCCAGAACTGAGAGAAATAAATTTCTGTTCGAGCCACTGCTATGGCTTGAATGTTTGTCCTCCCCAGAACTCATGTTGAAATTTAATCCCCAATGTAACAGTATTAAGAGGTGGAGCTGTTGAGGGGTGATTAGGCCATGAGGGGTCTGCCTTCATGAGTGGATTGATACATTCATTGGTTAGTAGATTAATGGGCTGTCACTGGAGCGGGTCTGTTATAAAAGCTGCCTTGGCTCTCAGCGCACCCCCCTGGCCCAGTGATGCCTTCTGCCAGGTTAGGATGCAGCACAAGGCCCTCACTAGAAGCCGAACAGGTGCTTCTGCCCAGTCTTGGATTTTCCAGCCTCCAGAACTATAAGAAAGAAGCCTATTTTCTTTATTAATTGTCCCTCTCAAGTATTCATTGATAGCACCAAAAAGCAGACCAGAAAAGTCACCAGTCTAAGGTATTATGTTATAGCAGCCTGAGAAAACGAATATAGTGTGGAAGCCTGTGCTGAGTTAGTTTAAGAGAAAATTGAATGAAAGTGAATATAAAATATTCTCCTTAAGACTTTTACCCTAATGGGGAGATAAGAAACAGAGCCATAAGTGGAAGACTGTTATGCGGTCAGGGAAGATTTTTAATGATGGAAAATATTAGCATATGTGTGTCTGCTGATAAGAACAATACAACAGAGAAGGAAATTGATGGTGCAGGAGGGGGTAACCAGAGAGGGCAGGAGACGGGATTCAGAGCATGGGTGGAGGCTCCACCTGCCATAAACACCGAAGTGGCCACATACTCCAAAAGAGAGGCAGGCCACGCACTTGTGTTGGTAGATTTGGGGGTAAAGGTGTGCCCACCACACTCTCTTTTGACAGCAGCTGTATCCTCAGGGAAGTAGCAGGAAGCCAGGAATGATGAAGGAAGGGAACGACTGGCGACCTGAAGATGATTTTATTGAATTTCGCTTATGCATACATACCTACTTGTCTAGCAGTGGTTTTTAAATATTCTGTACAAATCCATGTACAAATTTTAATGAAAAAAGGAAAATAAGATATGTTAGCCTACTGAAACAAAAACCCTGATGTACTGACAAATACCAACCTTGACAATACAGAACCTTTTTTGTAAAGAAACGTTCCTTGCCACTCTCCCGCCATGGGCATTCCAGGTCTGCCTGATGGGTAGTAACACAGGGTACTCTCTCCGCTTCGGACTGGATAGTCAACAATCATTTTATGAGTAACATAATCTACTCAGGGGCTTTAGCAACTCACAAGCCGTTTAGGGGAGAGAGGACGAAAATGTTCTTCAGTGGTATCTCTTCACTGGGAGTCACAGGAAAGAACAAAACCTCATCACGGCTAAGTGTCTAGTTTGGGTCAAAATTCAACCTCAATTTCTCCTTCCTTTTCCAAACACAGCTACTCTAACTTACCTCATTCTGTCTCGTTTCACTCTCTATGGTCTATGTGGCTGTGTGCTGAGTTCACTTCCTGTGCACCTTGGGCACCTTTCACAAGTGGTGACAAACGCTCTGTTCTGAGAACAGTGTGCTCCTAAGGTCCTGTAAACACTGACACCCACCTCAGATATCCACCTCGAAAAGGCCAGTGCAGTATGGACGAGGGTTAAAACTCTTGATTTTAAGTATTCAGAGATCATGAGATAGAATAAAATGCAAAAACCTCAAGATTTCAGCCGTCTACCAGATTCATTGTCTTTCTATTGGTGGACCAAAGGCTGAAGATCTGAATGCAGTGAGAGCTTCCACTTACTGAACACATTTTGGAGGGGTGGGGGTGGTCCAGGAAAGCATTTTAAACCTGTGATCTCATCCAATCTGTGCTCCAAATACAAGAAATAGGAATTATTAGCCCCATTTTCCAAATGAGGAAACTGAAACTCGGAGAACGTGCTAAGGTCAGGCAGCTATTGAGTGGCAGAGCTGGAGTTCAACCAGCTCTGTGTGCGTCCAAAGCCCTGTTCCCTTAATCACAGCTTATTTTCTGAGTCTGTGAGCCCTCCATTGAATTGTTGTTTATTCAAGCCATGTGTGTGAAAGGGAAGTGCCAGTCAACACTTGAACTGTTCGAGGTGGAGAGTCCCACAGTTCTGCTTCTCTGCATATGTGCTTGTAACTATTAAGGAGGAGAAATCAGCCTTCACAAAAGCAAAGCCCAGTAACACTATCTCTGCATTTCAGTGGGCAGATTGGGAATTGGACAACCGGCCTAATCAACCCACATGCACACACAGTATTTAAAAGACACACGATACTACGGAACAATAGTTCTCTAGAGACAGGATGTTGGCAATGAATAAGATGCTAAATAGCTGAACCAAAGGACCCACAGACACAAAAGCAGGCTTGAGTGTGATCAGGTGTGATACGTGCATGGGGAGAAGTGTTTTGTGCAGTTCGGGTGATAGATTGGTTGTGTTAATTAATTGTGTATTTTGAAGTTTTTTGCCACTTCACACCAAGTGTCTCCTTAAAAATAAAAAAAAATTAAAAAGAGAGAGAGAGAAAAGCAAAACAAAAAACCTAATCTAATATTCAACAAACATTCTGCACCCAAACAGCACATCTTTGTCTGAAACCTTAGTTCCAAGAACCACTTACAGGCTTTCATCAACACATTATAATATTAATCAAGACTCATAATGCAGAGTGAATTGCATGCCAACAAATATATTTACACTGTAAATTGTTTGTTGAGGAGCCTTAGAGAGAAATGCAATTCACTGCTATAGAACTGAGTAGTACAAAAAATCCCCCACTAAAATCCAGAGAAAATAAAGACTCTGTAGAAGTTGATCCTCTAGAGCCTTGAGTGAGAGATTTGTTAGCATTGCATCTAAATTCTTACAAAGAATTTAGCTTTCAACCTACTCAGTGTTTCAAATAAATTAGTTTCATTATAACTTTGGGTGGGCTTTTCTCCTCCTACTGGCATACCTTTTAGAACTGATGCCAGAATTACAGCTTTCACAAGGAGACAGAGAGAAAGATAGATGGATATATAGATAGATAGACCTCCTTCCTGAGATGTTCCTGAGGGATTGTTAGGTATCTCAATTGGACCTTGTTGAGTCCACCTTCTAAAGGACGTCAAATTTCATTCTGTCACCATAATCATAGCCACCGATCACCTCCTTCTGGGACTACTGTGATAGCTGCCTTACTGGTTCCCTATATCCGCTCTTGACTTGTGGTTCCAGTGTGATAATCTATAGCACCCAAATTCAGTATGAATGATGCATTAGTATGACACAAGCTTGTATGATAAATCAGATGGTCACCCTCCTCACGAGGCTCTGCATCGTCTGTTCCCCCAGCCCTCCACTTACTATTTTCCCCTTCACTCTCTGACCTTCTTACAGCCCTTAGAGAGGCCACACTCTTTCCCTGTCTCCCAATCTGTTTCAGGGATCCTGTTGATACATTCTCCTAGCACTCTGTACTTCCATTTCAGAGCACTTATCACAGTGAGCAATTAAATAATCATTTTTAATTCATTTAATTTAAAGTCTATCTCCCTCATTCTGATTCATTTTCATAATGTATTCCTAAATTATTAGAGATGCAAAGTCCAAGAACAATATACCAGGAGAGTGCTTTTGAAAACATAATTGTCTTCATTAATTTCTTCCTATGGCCAATATAAATTTAGTGTTCATTATATATCAGTACTGTTTGGCTAAGTAACTAGCTAACCAGGTAGATATATACATTCATATAAACATACATATCTATATGCATAGGTTTACATCTGCGTATGAATATCCACATCTATATACATAGGTGTGTACCCATCATTGCGCTCACATAGATAGATAATGATACAGATATCTATGTGTCTGCCTATCCACACAGTGCAATGCGGGGTGCATACAAGAACTGTGGGTCTCAGTTGAGCTGGTGTGATCCCTGGAGACTCTCTATATAGACAGTGCGACTACAAGGGGGACTCACACACTCTATTGCTTAACCATCAACCCACGAAGATTATCTCTACTGAGCTAAGATACATCACAGGCACAATGGGGAAAAAGTAATAACCCTTTAATTCCCAGGTGCCTTTGATTTTTGCATTTATCCCTGAATTCCCGAGCTCTGTCACCATTGCACCTATCAATGTTAATTTTATTTCCCAGCAGGCAAAGAAAGAGACATGTTAAGTGCTAAGTGGAAGGAAGACCTAGTGGCATTAAAACCAACCTTTGCATATCCACTGAACGAGCAGGCATCCATGCAGGTCTGACCCCTGGCCTGCGCCGAGTGTCAGCTCCACTGAGGAAAGGGAGCCAGCCAGTGTGCAGCCGCAGGGCACAGAGCACGGACAAAGTCAGCCCTTCAGCTTCAGCCTCTGACAGTAAGGGACCCTTTCTGAACATACAAAGACTAATTAGATGTTGCTCTTGCCTTTGAATACCCATCCTATGGGGAAAAACAGCTTAAAGAAGTAAGCACAGTGATGCTTAATGAGCACTGGGAGATTCTACTAAGGTAGGGGGGAGGGGTGACAGAGGCCAGCGAGGAAGAGATCGAGGGAGGGGCAGGCTCAGAAGTGGCTTCACAATCATTGTGACCATGAGCTGGGTTTGGAATGTGACTGGCTGTCAGAGTGTTGCAAGGAAGTGTGATGTGCAAAAGGAATACTTTAAGCAAAGACATGGGAAAAGATTTGGCCTGTTTCTGAAAATTAAGTAGTTCAAATAAGGAAGTCCAATAACACTTCATCCACAGTGTTCTGGCAGTGGGGCGGGTGGGAGGGAAAGGGCTGTGTTGAAGAAATGGGGGTAGAGACCACACTTTGTACCATACTAAGGTATCTGGAAATTTTTCCATAGACAGATAGACACAGTTAGAAAAGTTTTAATTAGAAAGTTAAATATACAGAAAATTAAAGACCAGTATAAGTTTGGACCATAGGAAACTGCCACCTTTAGTCAAAAACTGGTTGAATATTGGTAATAGCCTATGATTCAACCAAATGAACATTCATATATCATGTAGTTTTAGCAATTGCTAATATTTCACTATATTCGCTTCATCATTTTTTCTGAAATATTTTAAAGTAAACAACCACTATGGCATTTCTCACATAACTATTTACTATATAGTTTTAAAGAGTAGGTATGTTTCTCTAGAAACACAATACAGTCATCATGATTAATAAAATTAACAAGTGCCCTTTCGTATCACTTAATGCTCATTTTTGAATTTTGTCAGTTTCTTCAAACATGTATTTTACACCTGATTTATTCAAACTTAGATTCTATCAAGAACTATTCTTGGACTTGATTGTTACATTGCTTAAGTAAAAGAAGCCTTTAAAAGAATAGTTTTAAGTAAAGCCATTGGGCTGCTATATTTTATCTATAAAACAATAGTCTTACTATATGTTAAATGACAGAATGGTTTGTATGGCTCATGAATTCATTCCTGAAATGATAATAATATATAGTCAAAATCTACTTATTTTTTCAGTTAGGTAATGAGTTACTTGATTTATCCTAGTTCACACAGTTGGTCAGTAATGTGTCAATATTTTTTAAGTCCTTTACAGTAAAAATAAAACCACAGACAACAGACAGAATGGGAGAAAATATTTGCAAGCTATACATACAATAAAGGTTTAATAACCAGAATCTACAAATAACTCAAGCAAATCAACAAGAAAAAAATCAAACAACCCCATCAAAAAGTGGGCAAAAGACATGAACAGAAGCTTTTCAAAAAAAGATAGACAAATGGCCAATAAACATATGAAAACCAACCTGAAAAAAATGTTCAATGTCATTAATGTCATGGAAATGCAAATTAAAGCCACAATGAGATATCACCTTATCCCAGTTAGAATGACTTTTATTAAAAAGTCCAAAAATAATAGATGCTGGAGTGGATGCAGAGAAAAAGGATGCTTCTACTGTTTGTGGAATGCAGAATAGTACAACCTCTAAGGAAAACAGTATGGAGATACCCCAGGGACCGGTTTCAGACCCGAGTTGGGGGGAGCACAGGGGAAAGAGGCAGAGTTGAGGCAGTCATGTGAGCAATGGGGAGCAGCTGTAAATACAGATGAAGCTGTGCCCACCCTCCCACCACTCACCTCCTGCTGTGCAATTCCCCAGGTCCTAAGTTTCATGGAAGACAATTTTTCCATGCACTGGGTGGTGGAGAGGCAGAGCTCTGCAGCCTGGTCCCTAACAGGCCACAGACCAGTATGGGGGAGTTGGGGACCGCAGCCTCAAAGAACTAGAGATAGACCTACCATCTGATCCAGCAATCTCATTATTGGGTATTTACCTAAAGGAAAATAAGTCATTTTATCAAAAAGACACCTGCACTTGAATGTTTATTGCAGCACAATTCACAGTTACAAAGATGTGGAATCAACCCAAGTGCCCATCAATTCATGAGTGGATTAACAAAATGTGGTATATGTATACTGTGGAATACTACCCAGCCATGAAAAATGATGAATTAAGGCCTTTTGCAACAATTTGGATGGAATTAGAGACCATGATCCTAAGTGAACTATCTAAAAAATGGAAAAACAAATACCACATATACTCGCTATTAAATTGAAATTAACCGATGAGCACACAGGTGCACAGAGGGAAGTAAAACTCAGTGTAAATCAAGCAAGGGAGAGGGAGGAGGAGTGGATGGGCCATAACCTACTTAATGGGTACACTGAATACTATCTGGGTGATGGGCACACTTATAACCATGACTCAAGCATTATAAAAGTGATCCATATAACCAAAAATATTTGTACCTCCATAATACTTTGGAATTAAAAAAAAAAAAGGTACAGTCGAGTTACAGTCATCCGTACATTTCCAGAGCATAGTTAATGCTGATGAGTAACGCAGCACCCTTAACTAGAGTGAAGTGGTCTCACACAGCCTTGCCACACAGCAGGTGGCCGACAGCATGCAGAGAAGTCTGTCCAGCTGCAAGGCACAGACAAAAGAGATCATGTCCCCAGTCTAAATAGTCAGGGGAGAAGCCAACCCTCTGTCTTCAGGACCCTGTAAACGGGCTATGAGGAACCCTGCTTGGGGAAGACTAACTGTAGTAAGTCATTGTTCTCCAGATTACAACCCACGCATGATCTGTCCCCTAACCAAGGTGGCAATGGCTGTGAGTCTCAAGCATGAGTTCTACGAATCAATCAAATGAATACAGTGTTCTAATAGTACTAACTGTATGTAAATACCTGTGAGGAGGGCATCTTCCTACCTTGTTGTTGAAATAATCTGATGCTAGTGATGCTCCCAGTAATAAAACATGGAGTAGGATCATAACAATAGGGGCACAAAATAAGTGACTATTTCTCACAAAAGCGAGAAATAACTGAAGAACTTGGAACAAATAGTTACGTACTATCTCTTGATGCTAAATTAATTGGGTTTCTTGGCAGCCAAGACAAAGAGAGACACACAACTAGCATATAAATTCTCAGGCTTGCATTTCCTTTCATAATAAATTGTCAATATCAGCATCACCATCATCATCATCTCATTGCCATGTCACTACCAGGTGCATTTGTGTGTAATACTTAGTGCTAAGAAGAGCACCTGCAAGATTAACGCATTTACTTTAAAAACCTGTGTCCATCATGTTTCAGGCATATGCATTGTGCTTGGTGCCATGAGAAATAAAATGACAAACATAGCTATGGCTTGTGTGGAAATGAAAACCACACCTCCAAAATGAGGTACTGGTTGGCAATTGACTAAATAATCTTGTGGTAATTAAAATACATATAATTTACAGAGTACCCTACCAAGAACTAGAACCTATTCAAAGTCTTCACATCTATTAACTCCCTCAATCTACTTAACAACACTGAAGAAAGTACTATTCTCATTTTATGGGAGGAATCTGCCATCCAGAGTAGTGGGAACCATGTCCTGAGGTCACAGCTGGTAAGTGGTGGAGTTAGGATGACAAGCTTTGCCTGACTTGAAAAGTCATGCTTTTCCCACTGTGCTCTGTGGCTTCTTGGGATCAAAGGTTCTTTCAAAGGAGATGTCCAGGAAGAGTTATCCGGGGCAGCTCTAGGGAGATAATGTTCGTGATGTATATAATGACCCTACTGGATGTCATGAGTTGTAAGTGTCTGAAAATAGCTATTGATTAATACAGAATAAAAGAGGGAAGGGGAAATAAAGCAGACAGACATGCAGCTGCCAGAATGTCCCAGGTTTCTGTGGGAGAGCCTTGGAGGGTGCTGCCGGCCGCGCTGACACAGCACCGCATAGCAGAGCAAAGGAGCGTCTCCTGCGTGTCGAAGCAGGTGTCTCCCTGGCTCCCACTGAGCCATTCCTTCCCCTCTCTCATTTCCCATCCTACTACAAAGAGAACTCATTTTGCTCACAAACACAAAAATCCTGTGCTAAATAAATCAACTTGTGAACAGGAAGCCAACAACCCTCAGAGAACTTGCTTTGCCTGGTGACAAGCAGGGCTCTAGGGCTGTAGGACTCAAAGGGATGATGCCAGTCACGTTATTAGGAAATCTAAATGAGTATTTTGTGATGTTCTTTAAACTTCAGGGTAGCTAATTAGCAGGAGGCACAGATCTCCTCGCATAGAGATGTCCTAAAGAGGGAGGGGGAAGTAATCAGGAAATGAAAGAAATACCTCTTAGCAATTTCCGTTGGCTGGAAGCGCTAGGAAGCGCTCTTGCTAATATGCCTGTAGCTTGGGAGCAGCTGGGAAGCGGAAGTGTGGAAAGGGAAGTTCTGTGCTTCACACATCCTATCTTGAGACACCCCCACCACTGCTTTCCTCCCCCACTCAAGACGTGCGTGCACAGCCTGTGAGCCTTTCCTCACTGGGTGACCTCACACTGCCTACTGGGGGAGTAACCTTCCCTAAAACTGGTGGCCGTCCCTAAAAACAGTGACACGGCTCTGCAGATAGAAGACCTTGGCTAAGACGTTATTTTCCACGTATAAGCCATAGAATATGACTTACCCTCCAGCGGTCAGATTTGCCACCTGTAAAATGGTGGCATTAATATCTACTTTACAAGATTGTCATGAGAATTGAGCCAGGTAATGCATGTAAAGCTGTCATCATAGAACGTGGCACACAGCAAGAATTTAGGAGAAATACATATTTTCTCACTCCTGGCCGTGTTTCCATAGGGGACTTTGATCCACTGGGAAGAAGAAAGTCGGATTGGATAAACACATCTGCCAGCTCTTTCAACCTCGCACACACTCATCTCTAATGAAGGAGGAGTGACTCACTGATTGGTGAGAGTCTGGCATTCCTTGTGCCACGTTTAAGGGCAATTAAGCTTGAATGTGGCCAGGCATTTCCCCCTTGCTGCCAAGTTCACATTCTAGCAAGGGGCCCGTTCCTTGCTCCCCCAGGGCTCCCGCACAGCCAGCACAGCCCGGGTGGAGGCCCACACCTGCCTCTGACGCTGATCCCGAAGCCTCCTTGCGCTTTATGGGAGAGACACAACCCTCCGTTCAGATGGCAGATGTGACAGATGTGACGGTCATTTTCCTGACCCACCTTCTCCCCAACAAAGGCCACAGTGTCTAGACACGGTGGTGGCAGCAGGAGGCCTGAGGTGCATCTTCCAGGACTGTAAGCCAGGAGCCCTGGCTTTCAGAGCAACAAAGTTGCTACTGGACTTGAGGCTCAACTGCATTCTCATCATTTCTGTTTTTAGCTGCCACAGGACTTGAGGAGGAGGGCTGATGTGAGTAAGGAGCAAAACAGAAAGCAGTCAGCGAGTGCAATCTGTAATATAATTACCATCATTAATATCGAATAATATTTTTATTATCCAAAATGTTACCTAAAGGAACCCTAAAGGTTCCCTAAAGGAACCTTTGAACTTCAATGTGAGATGTCTAAACTTGTGACATCATAGGCCACAGGCGTGAAAACTGAGAATGGTTATACACGTAAACACCTATGCCATGGCTCCCTGTTATTTCCTCCTCATAATCCCTGACCTGAGCAGCCTCTTACTCTGTCCTATAGTTTGGATGTTAGTCCTCTCTGAATCTCATGTTGAAATTTGATCCCCGGTGTTGAAGGTAGGGCCTGGTGGGAGGTGTTTGGGTCATGCAGGAGGATCTTTTGGCTTGGTGCCCTCCCCATGGTAAGGACTGAGTTCTCCCTTGGTTAGTTCACAAGAGAGCTGGTTGTTTAAAAAAGCCTGGCACCTCCCCCCCTCTCTCTGGCTTCTTCTCTGGCCATGTGATTCACCCACTCCCTCTTGGCCTTCTGCCTTGATTGGAAGCTTCCTGAAGCCCTCACCAGGAGCAGATGCTGGCACCATGCTTCTAGTACAGCCTGCAGAACCGTGAGCCACATACACCTCTTTCCTTTCTAAATTACCCAGTCCCAAGT
This sequence comes from Cheirogaleus medius, assembly GCA_008086735.1. Taxonomy (NCBI): domain Eukaryota; kingdom Metazoa; phylum Chordata; class Mammalia; order Primates; family Cheirogaleidae; genus Cheirogaleus; species Cheirogaleus medius. Next base: position 2,884,186 of record VBSM01000639.1, on the reverse strand, counting down.
ATTCCTTTATAGCAATGCAAAATGAGCTGAGAGATCCTGTTTGCTCCTGAATTTAGTCCTGAGGACATTCTCTATTGCTTAGCTATCAGAAGAACCAGAACAGTGGAGTTGATTATCTTTCTAAGCTTCAGAGTCCAGATTTATAACAATCTTTCTCATCAGGGAGGAATATAAGCCCAAGAGCAGGACTGTACAAGAAGAAAAATAGTCCAGAAAGAGATTTTTAAAAATATCTTATCTCTCCCGATTTCTGCTTCTTAGAAACAATGATGTCCCTGTAGCACTGAACACATCTAGCACCCTGATCTTGGTTCCTAAATACCACACCTCACTCAAGAGAACGAGGTTTTGTTGGGGACATGCTTGACTTCACTGCTAGGGAAGAGAAAGCACAGATGAGTCTAAAATACCCTCTTGTGCCAAAAGCAAGGACATGTTCAAATAATGATGAGGACGCATCACAAGGACACAGGCGCCAGCTTGATGGGACACTAGGACATCTAGGAAAAATGAACATGTAAACAAATAACTCGAACTGATTACAATCCTTTGAATTAAATAAAACTTCATGATCCCATACTAAAAGTTAACAAACAAGCAAACAATTGAATAAATGTGGGAAAATGTAAAGCTCTTCCTTCCAGAAATATATCAACTAATAGCTGTATAAGGAATGATGGAATTAGAAAAAGAAAATCACCATTTTGCAACCATACCCAATAACAATGGACTTCAATGGGGATCGACACTGGATGAAAGTCCAGTGGGTAAAAATGTGATGAAGGTAAGTGATTTACGTAGTCTCAAAATATCTTGCCAGCAACTAGTTATTCGTTTTAACAGAGAAATAGTAACATTACAGTGGAGAATCCTGGCGCATACCATCTCAACCAAGTGATGAATGCTAGCATCACTGACAGCGAAACAGGCCGACATCACGGGCCTCCTACCATGATACATGAAGAAGGGCACATCATATATAAGGTATTCCTGCCCCAAAATGCATATGCAGAATCCAGGCAGGGGAACATATCAGACAAACTCTTTTCCTGTAACTTCACATGGTAGAAGGGGCAGAAGTCTCTTGAGAGCCTTTTTTGTAAGGGCAACAATCCCATCATGGAGGCCCCACCCTCCTGACCTAATAGCATCCCAAAGCCCCCACCTCATAATACCCTCACTTTGGGGATCAGGATTTTACTATATGAATTTTGGGAAGACACAAACATTCTATACCACAGCAAGGACGTCCTACAAAAATGTCAGTGTCCTGAAAGACAAAGGAAGGCTAAGAAGACCAAAAAGATATGACAACAACTAAATGCAACGTGAGATCTTGTACCAGATCGTGGATGGAAAAACAAAATGTTATAAAGACCATTACTGGGAAAATTGGAAAATTTCAATAATAACTGTGTATTAAATAATGTTATATAAAGTTTAAATATCCCAGTTTTTATAATTGTAAGAGAATATCTTGTTCTTAAGATACACACACTGAAGTGTTGGAGAAAAAGGCTATGATGTTTGCAACTAACTCTGAAATGGTCAGAAAAATGTTTATTTACACAGATGTGTATATTAACTATATCTCTGTATCTATTTATCTGTCCATCCATCCATAGAAATGATGATAAAACAAATGTGACAAAGTGTTAACAGTAGGCAAATCTTTTGAGGGATTAGTGAGTATTTTTGTATTATCCTTGCATTTTTTCTATAAGTTTGAGATTATTTCGAAGTAAGAAGTTTATATTTGTAGAGTATAGTTGCCACAGCAATGAAACATATTGGTTTATTTGATTTTCTTAAAAGGAGCCTTATGGTGTGTGTGTGTGTGTGTGTGTGGTTTGTGCACACACGTGTGTATGCAAGCTCACACAGGTTAGTAATACCCTCATTTTACACATGCATAAACTGAAGCTCAGAGAGATTATGTGATTTGTTTGAGGTTAATAACTAATATTAGCACATAAATTCAGAAACCCTGATTCCAAGTTAAGCATGCACTAAAAGCACTCCACTAATTTCTGCTTACCTTCTTTTAATTGACAGGGTGAGTTACCTGGCCTCCCTGCCCCTGTCAGCTATACAGTCTGAAGTCTGCAGCATGCCGAATTCCTGTTGTATGCCAATCATTTCCCTCTGGATTACCTGCGTACTAACACATTCACTAGTTGAGCCATATGCCTACCCAGAATCAGTTACATCATTTCCCAAATCTGTTCTTACCAGGTGTACTTTTTCACTTAATTACATAATTTACCTAAACCCCTCACAAATTGATACAACCTGAGTGTGAAAAAATAATTGCTGTTTCAATGAAAACTAAGTAGAATATTTTGGAAAGATTCAATAAAATAGATTAAAAGAAAAAAAAAAACCTGCAGTTGAATTAAGTATGGGCAAAAAAAAAAAAAAACATAGTAGAGAAGGGGAAAAATCATAGAGTCTGGAAATACTTTGCACTCAAGATTGCTTCACACTAGGAAACCTCACCTTCATGCTGGACTTTAAACAAATCTAAACTAGAAATCAGGAGTGATGTCTTTTAAATATTGTCTATTCAGGAAGACACCAATTCCCAGTCAGCGGATTTACTCTCAAATCAAAGGCTTTGACCTTGTGTCAAAAGTCAAGTGAAGGCTCATTTACATGCTTTGTTGTATTTGCAATGCTTCTACTGTTGTTTGTATGTAACAAGCTACTTGCTCATCCCATTTGATACTATTGTACTGATTTTAGATTAGTCTCAGTTGTCTACAACTCCACTCTCCCAGGTTTAGATTATGTAACAGTCCTAAAGACCATCCATGATTCAGAACTAGGGAAGGGCTTGTCCCTCCTTCCCTCTGTGTATGCGGCGCCATCTCCCAGGCTGCAGTGGGATGTGGTAGGATTCATCCAACTCCTCCTCCTGCCTCCAGACCACTGAACTATTCATTCTCTAAATTGTAAGTTCAGTTAAAGCAAGATGGGAAGCCCTGAGATTTCTACAATTTGGGGGCCTATTAATTAAAACAATATATTTACATACATCCATATTGGGTCCTCTACTTATTCAACCTAGGGAACAATTACTGTGCATTGCTACATGTGTTAACCATTTGAGGGCTCTGAATGCCTGTATAGATTTACTCTAAGTATCACTCTGACCCGGCAGCCTAGAAAATGCTCAGTAGAAGCCGATGCATTTCAAAGAGGAAAAACCACCATTATCTACCTTCTCCCTCAGAAATTGCTGCCTGAATAAAAGAACAAACAAAGCACACACCTGCCCTGAATGCCAGCCTGGCCCACCAAGGAGTGACGGGCCTGCTGGCGAGGGTCCCTAAGTTTTACGTCCCCGTCTGGTGCAAAGCCCATGGGTAGGTGGGAGCAATAGGAAGCCAGGAGGAGGAAGAGGGGTGCTGGGGAAAGGAGCACTTTATTTGATAAAATTGTAAAGAGCAGCTTGTACTGTAGAACAAGAATCTCCAAGTAATAAATGTCAGGTTTATGAGCAATTGAGCCTCTCAATTCCTGACCGAAATTGCTCTTTAAGGTCAGCTGTGTAAGTGCTCCCTGGGTGACAAGGTTGTTCTGCTGAGGGGCTGCCAGTGGGGAAGGGAGGCATGCGGGTGCTGGGCTTGCCCACGGCGTTATTAGCGTCTGAAAGAAGTGATAAATATCCCCAGTAGTTTTAATAAAGGAAAACATCCAGGCATCCACACATACAAGAGTGTGGGACTGGAGCCTCAATAAGTGGTTATTTAATGCTGGAACCACACTCACTCAGCAAGGGACAAAACTCCCTTAGCACCAGGCTGTTGCACCTCCCAGAACTTGCATGCAGCTTTTGTTAAACCAAAAGTGATTAATGAGAGGGAATTCGCATTTCAATATCTGCTCCTACACTCAAAGTAGATGCTGCCTTTGGGTGTTAAAGTTAAGTTAGTGTGACCAAGCAATATAGATGCTCAACATGCCAGGGAGAGAAGGGCACAGATGGCATGCATACGTGCACATGTGAAAGTGAACATGCACACACCAAAATCAACTTTGATAGTTGAAAGTGAGAGTGCCAGATTCCTCTTCTTTTGTCCCTATGGCAGGGACAAACACAACTTTATCTCATTTCCTCATCACCTACAGAGAAAGGAAATAAGTGGAGTATGGGTTACTGCACATGGGAACAGAGTGGCGTCTGTTCTGAGGTCGTCCTGAAGATGTTCACAGAGTCATGATAGGGAGAAAGCTAGAACCAACAAGCTCAACCCTGGGTGATCGTGTGTAGAGTGCCACTCTGCAAAAGGTAAGGAAATGACAGCAGTGTCAACTGATTCTGAAACAAGATTCCTCAGATTTGATTTTTGGGGATATTATTAGAGAAAGGAACAAATTCAGAATTTCAGCTTTTATTATCAAAAGTTATATAGTTATTTAGAACACTTCCTGTATCCCAAACACTTGTCTTACATGCTGAGGATACTGCAGTACCAAACAGCTACCAATTCCTCCCTTTCTGGAATTTGTATTTTAGTTGAGTGTATTTAGCCTTGTTATACCCTTGCTGAAAAGCAAGCAAGCATTTGAAGTCAGTTAGCTTTGTGCTGGAGTAACTGCCTTCAAATAATGAAGGAAGGAGAGAGGGAGGGGTGGAGGGTACCAGGGAGGGAAGGAGGGAGGGAGAAAAGAAGGAAGACAAGACAAGAAATAGGTACCGAAATATGTCTCTACTCTCTCGAATGATCTGTTCCCAATTTCCCTGTACTGGGATCCAGGTTTACTTGCTTGCTAAGCATCTAGAAAGATAAGCTTTTTATTGGAGAACTAATTTCACACCTGATTTTCCTGCCAGGGTAGCTGACTCACAGGTGTTAGAGTCACCTGCTTTAAGGTTAGGTTAAGAAAAATAACTTCACTCTGGAATTTGTAAGCCAAGGAGCCCTCTGCCTCTTCCTTGTCCCATTCAACCATGTGGCCAATCTGAAACGAGTTTCTGAGGTGCTCACTAGAAGGAGTGGCAGCTGGAATTGAACCAGCTACTGCAGAAAAAGCCTGTGGCAAAAATTAGTGCAAGAAGGAGCCGGAGAGTGGCCTCAGGGGGTCTAGTGACTGACGCAATAGGAAACAGAGATGATGAGCAGCTCCGTGAGTTGATTTGTATTTCCTGGGGTTATTGCAGCAGGGCCTTGATAGACCATATGGTCTGGCCTTGACCCTTAAATCTCTGCCTGCCCTCAGAGCAGCAGCCCTCACTGTAGCTGGCTTCCACTTCGTGTTATTCTTGGCACTAGGAGTCCCGATCACAGGGTGGTTCAATATCATAATCCAAAGAATTAGATAGAAACCATCTGGAAGAGCAACCAACTTTAACCTTGAGGGCTACTTGAAAATAACCTTCATCCACAGAGCCCTGTGTTCACATGGAAAAATAGGTTAGTTAGAGCATATTTCAAAAAGCACCAGGGTCCTGGGAGCCATCCGCCCCAGAAGAGACCGACATTTAACCATTAAGCTTTGATATCTATAGAATGTGTTTTTCCCCATCTGCTTAGTGCCAAATTTCTGGTTTCTTGCACGATGGGGATGCAATAAACAGGGCCAAGAAGGTAACAAAACTCACTGCAGGATGCTGAGGAACAGAAAGCAGAGAGGCCACGCCTGTAATAAATCAATTAGCCGATTATTCAACAGAGGAAAGGCAGTTAAATAGACCAGTGGTTCTTACTATGGACTCTGAAGGCGGAAAAAGGAATAGGTGAGAATGCAAGACAAGCAATTAATCCTTTTATTGCTATTTCTTTTTTTATGCACAGACCCCCTAGAGTCCCCACTTCAGTTCCCATCGAACACATTTGTATCTGCAGAAGTCTGCACAGGGCTATTCACTGTTCACGCACACAGTGCTGTCAGGGTAAGTCCTGTTACCTAGTAAATTCGTGAGACTTCATCAATTAACAATAACAGAGAGAATGTATTATGATTCTCCAAAAAGCCACAGAGTAAGCTAATGAAAACACATAGCATACAAACTCAGAGTTCTGTGTTATGGTTCTCTGACTTAACTACCCAGACAGTGATTCTTCATGAGAAACTATCCCTCTTCAAGGTGACTCTCTTCAGGAAGGAGTTTTGTGTTGTTAGGAAAAAGGGGTTATGTCTCACCTCTATTTAACACCACATGAGATTGGAGCTAGCACTGCCTCTTCCTGTAAATGAGGCATAACTGTGCTCAGTTAGGCAGGATGTGGAAGCAACTCGGGACAGAGCCAGGAACAGTCCCTCTGTTCTCTGGATTACAGCCACACGGTCCAAAGCCCAGAATTCTACCTTGGGCACAAGCATTTTGGGGGAAATGCCATTTTCCAAAGCACTCATTCTTAGGTCCAAAATGCTTCCTTTATCTGCCCTGCTGGGAAATGAAATACAGGGGAAGATAAGGCACTGGCATAAACTCACCTTTTCTGCCATCTGATATAGCAAAAAAAGGAAGAGTGAATAATTAGCAACTACTATTTTTTGCCCAAATCTTTCTCTGGAAGAGTAAGAACCTTGCTATCAGAGACCGAAGGTCTAAAATTGTATCCTAATTATGACCAGCCTGGAAAGCACACGTAGAACACACTAGACAAAATAGTGCCCGGCGCGCGGGGTGATGACTGGCGAGATGCGCACTGGGAGGGCGCGGCCCCCTTGTGAGAATCCCACAGGCCCCTACTGAGAACACGGGATTTCAAGAGTCCTGGTAGAAACAATGTGCCTCCCAGGACCTAGGCACAGCCTTTGATAGCCCAGAGGGTCTCTCTTGTGGCTGTAAGAAAGGCCCCTTCCTCCAGGGTGTGTGGCCCTGGGGTCCCGGGGGTCGGGGGAGGGGAGCGGCTCTGCGGGCTGACTCCAGCCTCCTCTCCCCTCCTCCTCACCCCTCACGGTAGGAGCACATTCAATTCTGTCCATTTTATATAGCGAGGTTATCAATGATAATTTATTTTCCAGAAAATGACTCCACAGCTTAAATAAAAACGTTGAAGGCCACCGGGAGAGATAGATTTCAAAACGATCCCTGAGGGATATATCCCACAGCGCCAGCAGACTTGCCCAGATGTCTGCATCGCTGGGAAGAGTCTCTGGACACAAGGCAGAGTGTGATCCAAGCCCAGCGTAGCTCCCCTTTAGTCTGAATACCTATCTTGAAAGTCGGACCTGATGGGAATCGAAGAGGGGAAGAGAAACTTCTCTGGGGGCTCTGGTATCACTGCTGTTGTTGTCTTGCCCTGGTATGAGATCCAATCCAGGGCACAGGAGCAAAGCGCAAAGGAGCGAAAGGAAGGTAGCACTGATTGGCAGGGAGGGGCGGAGACCTAGGGAGGGGCACAGCGACAGACAGCCACAGAGGCACCCTGCGAGGTGACATATGATGACACATCCTCTCTTCTCAGCCTGCAGCTCCCTTCTAGGAAGGAGGCCAACATAAATTCTTCCACTCAGCAGTGCCGAGATAGACCCGAAAGAAAACAAAAAGGGGATTAATCTCGGCATTGCAGGTGCCCTCAGCCACGTTGCTAATACCCGCCTTCCACCGGGGGTTTGATTTGAGGAGGGCTTTGCCAGTAGCTGAAACATCAACCACAGGCTCTCCCCCGCCATCCCCCAACACATTTCATTTTATTTCTATCAAGCCGTGAGTCTGATTGCCTCACTCTGAAGGGTTGGCAGCGGTACATTAACCTGCCGGATCTCGGTGCGCGATGTGGGCTGCCAACGTGGCTATCAAAGGACCACTTCTGTCTTTGCAGGTTCCTGGAGAGGCAGACAAAAAGCAGCAACGGGAAAGTGTCAGCTGCATGGTGGCATTTGCTTGCCTGACAGTTAACCTTCACATTGGTAAACATGCAATGAGCTTTGCATTGAAAGCTGTTCTTCTTCCTGGTACTACAAGTTTCTTCACTTTGAAAATGGGCACAGTGCAAAAATTCACAAAGGATTATTTTCCATACTCTCTGATTCTTACATGTCATGTGCTCAGTTATTTTTCTGTATCCCCTTTCTTCTGGATGTTATCAGCCTCCTCTGGCTTTATAAGTTTTATGGCCTCTTTTTCTTTCGCATTTGTGCATGTCCCACAATGGGTTAAGTGATTCCATTGAGCCTAAGCATTCTTAGAAATAACTCTATCAATCACCACAGGAGCTCTGAAAGGGGAGATTATTGCACATGCACATTTTAATTGAGTTTTCTAAAGAGAAAGAAATAGCTTTGTACTTAGCACTCACTAGTCTGTAGTCAGAGCAGAAGAGCAAGGATTCGACTTTCAAAGATTTCTGGTCCAAAATTATGTCCTACAGCATAGCCTGTCTGGATAGGTCTTGTGTCACACTGTCAAATTTTACCTATAGTTTGGCTTATTTTGAACAGACTGCACTCTACATGCTAAGCTCCACTAAGGTCCATTTTAAATGAGGCACCTCCTAGAAGGTTATCTGACACATACACATGCATTGCTGATAGGTTCAAATATGCAGCCTAGTCTATTCCTCCCTGCTGTTCTGATCTACACACTGAAATAATTCCCACTTCTTGTTAACTCCGTTAATTTATTACTAATGCATTAAATGGCATTCTAATGCCTTAGGAGCACTAAATTCCTTCCCCAGTTACCTTATATCAACCTTCTAGGTGGCTCCTTCACCACATGGGCTCTGACCAAAGAGAATGGGCAATGTTACGAAGATGAAGTGAGTCACTGCGCTGGAAAGCCACTGCGCTGGCCCTCTTCATGTCCTCTTTTCCTTGGATATCCACACCCAAGCCTTGGGTGATTCTCATTCTCTGCTTGCAAAATGAAGTTAAGATTCATCACCTCAACCCCAAGGGTTAGGGAGAGTATACCTGGAAATTGGTTGCACAAGGATGTTGCACAAAATTTCAGCTTGCTGAGGGTTCATTTCCAGAAAGAATTAATGGCCTCCCTCTTTCTTCAACATCAGCCTGCCATGCTCTGTCTTCCTCATGGCCTCACCATGTTCCTTGCTGTCTCTAGCAGACTGTGCATTCCTTCAGGACAAGGACTGCTCTTTTCTGTGCCTCTGGGACTGTATACATCATCAGGGCTGAGTATACAGCAGGTGATTAATAAATTCTTATTGATTAATACAAAAAGCATCACACTGACCACACTATATTTTCATTTTTTGTGTGCATTTATCCCAATTCACTTTGGAGGGCAGAGACCATATTGTGTATGTCCCATGTTTACCCCAATCCAGCCCCTTGGACCTGGTTTCCAGCATAAGTGAGCATCCCAGGATTACAGTCAGAATGAATATGAGAGCAGTTACTTTGTATATGACAATTGATGTTTTTTCTTCTAATTCACAAGATGATCTTGGGGTATTACTAAATAGTTAATTTAATGAGTTGACTTGCTAAGTGAAGATAAATTGTTAACTGGAGCAGAATCTTTGTGGATGCTAAATTACCCAGCTAGGCTCAGAAAGCACATCAATGACTACTGTAGCTGGAGCGTAAGAGTTAAAGTGTTGATTTAAAGCTATCAGAGCTACTTATAGTTGGAGTTTTGCTTGATGACATTGAAGGTTTGCTTGCTTATTGGGTTTGATTATTTGCATTGCGTGATTATAAGGTATATCGCTTCCAGAATTGATTTGATGTGTTGTGATTGCAATAGCTTTTTGTTATGTGACCTGATAACTGATTGGTTCAAGTGAACTTCTCTGTAGAATTATCTATTCATTTTCCTTCAAAAACCAACAAACACACACACACACAAACTCACTGAGAGGAAGAACCACAAGCTGTTGGTACATAACATCCATCACCAGAGACTTCCTGGCACTCTGAGATAGCACTGTCCCTCTCTGGAGCAGGGCATCGGTCGAGTGCCACTGTAGTGTCTCCACTGGGCAACATCCTTGCACCGAAATTTCTCTCACCAGTAGCATTGCTGTTGCTCATTCAGCATTCACACAGAGCCACAGGTACTGGGCCCTGGGCACTCTGCAGAGGCTGACAGAATACAGTAGAGCTCCTTGGGCTCTTTCAGAGAATGCCAGCACGTGGGGATGGGGACGCTGGCTGTCCCACATGGCAGAAATGTCGCCTGCTGCCTGTGACCCACACAATGTTGCTCTTTTAGGCCAGGTAGATGAGAAGTACCAAACAACAAAATCTGAGTAGAGGGAGTCACATGACCCAAATGCACCCTGTTTCTCTCAGGCACATCTCTGATGGTGTTATTTAACATTTTGTGGCACAGCTGTTACCATCATGCTTCTGCACTTTGGGCACACATGTGCCACCTACACAACAAACCCTGGCAAAGTGTTATCGTTCCATTTCACAAACAAGGACCACGGCTGAGAAAGGTTACACAATAGTATAAGACCAAACCGCCATGGGGCCAGCACTGGATTCCAGGGCTGTGTGGGCAGTTGTTGCTCACTGTGTCCTAGCCCACCGAGCCCTGGAGGATTGACCTCTATCAAAGGCCAGAGAGATTGGCTTATTAGTCCCCTCCTCGCAAAAGGAATCTGAAGTCCAGAGAAGCGAGGTAACCAGACAGAACAATAATAAGCTGCAAAGCTGGGGGGACTTCTCACGTTCCCTTTTACCACGCCCCAGTGCCGAATGGAGACCGGGCTTGCCCAGCTAAATTATAAGCTCCCTAAGGACCAGAACCCCATTTTATTAACTTTGTGGTACTCTCTAGGCACCGGTAGAGCATTACCTGCAAAGATACTCTCCAATCACGGTGATTATTTATAGTCTAAGAAAAGGAGCCCCATCCGTTGAAAGCTCAGTCCAGAGAGTGTCCACTGTGGAACCTCAGTCGGTTCTGCTCAAGCACAGCCACTGCCTAGGACAGTCTGTGCCAGATGTCTGGCTCAGGTGGTCACCTCCCAGAGACATCTAGTTGGAGCACTGCACAAAGAAAGCTTCATCAACATTATTATTTGACTCCAAAATGGTGATACCCTGAACTGTAAGGAGAGCGAAACAAAGCCGGTGAGTCCTTTCTCTGAGAAGAATTGGGGCATGGCGCTCCACGCAGCCACAGCCACCCAGCGGAGTTATTAATACATGAACTTTGCCACTGCTCACCCACGCTGCCTGCTGATTTTTATACTATGTTGCATAATTAATCTGTCAACATTCTGTGACAGAGTATAAATATTAATAATATGATCACACAGTTAGCTGTTCCCTTTAAAATTCAACGCCGAGGAGATAAATCGGCCACTTAATCTTGCCAGATTCCAAAAAGGGGAGGAAAGAGTGAGAGAGGAAGCGGAGACAGGAAGAGGAGGGGAAGAGGCTGGGAGCTGATCGGGGATGGGTGCATCCTTATTTGGATCTAGTCTCACTCTCGCACTCTCAGATAGACGTTTAAAAGCGCATAGCACTTGAAGCTAGCTTAGTTCTTTTATTCCCTTGTAATGAGATCAACCTTTTCTCTCTCTTTTTGTTTTTATTCAAGGGACAGAAAGCTCTCATCTTTCCACCTGGCATTCCCTGTCTCTGGATCTGCATGGGCAGCAGTAAATTCCAGCAGAGGCCTAAGCCAACCATCCCTTTTGTTTCCTGAAAGAAGAGAGGTTTATGTCCTACTGGAAGGCTGGCCAGCAATGATTTAGGAGATCCACAGGACTGCGGCAGCTCTGAAATGCAGATGCGATTACATAAACCGGGGAGAGAAGCATGTTGTGTCGTTATAACTTTACATCCATTCGGCTTGCCAAGTGTTCTCTGTTTGTATCCCACAGTCTCTAAAAATCTATAGTTGTCAAGAGCTCTACTGAATTGGCCTTTCCTCAGCCGCCATGCTGGCCCCGGGCTACCACACCACCAGGTGCTCAGGCAAACCTTCTCCCACCTTCCACTCTACACATCCACTCAGTCAACCAAAAATATTTCTCGATCATCTACTTGGCAGTTGGTATCCTCCTAAAAGCCATGGGAGATTAAAAAATAAAAATTAAAAAAAATAAATGCAAATCATGACCTCAAGAGATATAAAATTTAGTGTAAAGGTAAATTAACAGCAGCAACTATTATATAGATAAGAAAATTATTTGTACAGCAAGAAAAGTTCAGAAGCATTTTACACCCTTGTTTTTCTATGCAATTTTACAGTCTCATTCTGGTAGTTATATTCTTGTTATACCTTTTATTTATCTGTCCGTTTTACTGTTACTATAATTCTCTCTCTCTAGGGTGCGAGCAGCAAATAAAAATGTGGAATGAAAACTGAAATGGACCTTTGAGATTATCCAAGTCATTTCACAGAAGAGGAAATCAAGGCCCAGAGAAATTAAAGGATTTGTCCAGAGTCAGAAGCCCAATTCCTAGAATAAGTAGGATCAGACCTAGGCCTCCTCACTGTCAGACTTAATACTTTCATAGCCAATGCACCTTTTAACTGAATCTCCTTTTCATCTAATTCTGATATATAATTAATAACACTGTGAGTCACATGTAAGTTGTATATTTCTTTAAGTTGAAATGTGCTGAGATAGATGTTCCATGGAAAGGATCTGAAGATAGCTTCTCTATATTATCAGTACAGATGTGGAGATGATATGGGCTTTCACCTTACTCTTAACATCACAGTCCAGGGATGGGTATCTGGGGGTCCCTGCATCTCCTAAGACTGAGTTCAAATTCGAATGGGTAGCCTTACGTACTTGGAGGGGGGATCATGGAAAACTCTTTAGAGATTTTACTGTATTTTTCAAGTTATGAGTGACGGTAGGTATGTATATAGAAGAGAGGAAGAAGCCTCTTGGTGGTTCACATCAAGCTGGGAGAGACCTCGGGGCTGCCCACACCTTCCTACCAGAGCTCTCAGCCTGGATGTGTGGTCCCTGACTGCAGCGGAATGTTAATGAGGCCAGAACTCCAGTCTGTGTAATACAAATAAGGGGCAATGGCAGCTTCTGCCACCAACTCTCCATCATTTTGTTTTACAGGGTACAGAAATGAAAGGGATACTTTAGATTAAAAGATTTGTTTAATGGTCTGATTAATTCATTCCAAACAGACCGAAACTGTTCTACGATTCTCCTTTTGCTCTTAACCTTTTCAGCTTGTTTTCACACATGCTGACTTTCCTTTCTTCTTCTTCTTCCCTTTTTTTTTCTTAGTAGTTTAATTTAATATTCAGTAACTGCTGCTCTGATTCTGGTGTAGATCATGTGGTACGTGAGAAAAATGGAATGCATGTGTTTGTGTGTTTCCCATGAGTAGAGTCTGAATGCGTCTAAAATCCAAATCTGCCATTGCAATACTCATCAAAACACACCACCAGGCCTTAAACAAACCCTGTGGAGCCCAGTAAACAATAAAGGGGCATGTGCCTCTCCTGACCTGTGCCATGGATGGAGCCCATTTGCTTGCTAGAGTTTGCAACATTAATTTTTGGTGCAAATCTCTGCCCCACATTGTACGTAAGACATTGAGAGGGATTTGCTAGCTCTAGTGAAAGTGAGGCTCTGTAAGTAGAATCAGCAGGTGCCAACAGTAGGAGGACCAAGGATAGAAGCTTTTGATGGGACCCTGAAGGACTTTTCACCCTCATATATTAATAGTGGCTTGTTTTTCTCTCTTTCAGATGTTTTCAGTGAAAACCCCTTTCCAAGCTTGACATCTGGGAAAATGGCTATGACCATTGCTTGATGCTGTGAGATTTTTGAAAGCAGATGATATGAAAAATATGGGTTAAATGTAATTAATCTCCTTTTGCAGATTCATAAGTCCACAGATTCAAATAACTCAGAATAGGTGTGGGAGGAATGGGAATGTAAGCAGGTAAGAATTCTTATGGAAATCACTAAGCAGTCGAGTGCCACGTGCAAAAGGGAGGTTACGAGTGTAATACTGGGTTTAGCCCCATTTTGGGTTTTGCAACAAATTGGCAAGTGTAGGAGGGGCTGGACTGTTTCATTCATTTATTGTTAGGAACTCTCAATAACTAACTAACAGCAAATGAACGAATTCCTGATTAGAGGGGCTTATAAACAGACTCACTGGAGAAAGTTCTATCTATGATACGAGTTGTAAAAAAATATTGTGAATCATAACAAATTTTCCCTGTTTATATTTTATATATTTCCACTTATTTATTTATGCTCTGTTCCTTTCCATAAATGATTTGAAGCAGCTTATCAGTACTATTAGTAAGGGCTATTTGAGAAGTTATCATCAAACTAGTGCCCAAGAAAGGCAGGGAAAGAAACTGTGATGGTTAATTTCATGTGTCAACTTGACTGGCCCCCAGGGTACCCAGACACTGGGTCAAACATTATTCTGTGTGTGTCTGTGAGGGTGTTTCTGGACGAGGTTAGCATTGGAATAGGCAGGTAGAAGCTTGTTGCCCTCCCTAAAGTGTGTGTGGGGTTGGGGTCCAGTCACTTGAAGACCTGACAGAACAAAAAGGCTGAATGAGAGAGAATTCCTGCCTGACTGATGGACCTGGAACACTGGGCTTTTCTTGCTCTTGGACTTGAACTAAAAAATTGGTCCTTCCTGGAACTCAAGACTGCCAACCTTCAGATTGGAATTTAAACCATCAGCTCTTCTGGGTGTCCAGCTTGCCAACTATAGAACTTGGGACTTCTCAGCCTCCAGACTGTGGGAGCCAAGTCTTCATAATAAATCTCTTTGTGTGTGTGTGTATGTGTGTGTGTGTGTTTCATCCTATTGTTCCGGTTTTTCTAAAGAACACTGACTGATATAGTTGCCATGGAGTGTTCACCCAGATGAGTCTGGCCTAGCACAGAGAGTGACTATTTCTACAGAACGTAACATCGGAAGCCCATACAGAAGAGAAGCCATTTGGGATATTTTTTTGAAACCAGCAGGAAAACAACCTTTAGTTTAAAGAAACTTTTACACTAGACCTCAGTACAAATTTAACACACTCAGAGACCACAGATACACAACCAAAGCATCCCACGATGTCGTCTATCAGTGACTAAAGTGAGAGAAGCCGTCAAGACAGTGTGCTGCTTCTGCTGTGTATCACACACACGCATGTTTGTTTCTGTGTGGTGGGAAGGGGCAGCCAGAATAATTAAGTCGTTCAGTTCAGAGAGCACTGCCACATCTTTGGTTTCATCTGCAACAGCTCTGTTCTACTCTGAGTTCCTGTAAATTTTTAAAATGGAAGTTTTATTTTTCCTACAGATCAGAACCTTGAGCTGCTGTCTGAGTCAGTGGTGACAAATCAACTCATTTAATAAAGAGATGTGAATGAAGTGAGGGAGGAAGCAAATGTGCTGAGACTTAGGAGCTGCACATGTGTCCCTTGCAGAGCTGCCGCTCGCTGTTGCTGACTGCGTTTCCATGGAGACCGCTGGGCTCACAGCACCCAGGCCGCCCGGCAGCCCCAGTGGCATCCTCACGCTCACCAACGGAGATGCCTTACACCAAGAGGGCTGACTTCTCTGCAGTTCTCACAGGTTCTGTGTTTTTTCATGGCTGCAGGATAGAGGTTTCTTAGTAATAAAGTGAATGTTCAGCAATGAGAGTAGCCCTGGCCGGAAAAATGCTAATTCTGTAAAGGCATTTAATTATGCTAAGATGTGACCTCACTTACACATGAGCTCATGGTTCTGGCTTCTTTATTCTTTTTTTGTCTCGCTGTTTGGTTACTGGAGAGATTCAAGAGATATAAAGTACAAATGACTTGCCAAGTCCTGCCCTAGCCTCTCAAAAGAATAAAAGCTCTCCTCTGAGGATTCTGCTCCTTAAGGATGGAGAAAAATGCTTCTTTCATTTCTTTATAACAATAGGCAGGCTGAAGCAAAGGGTCAAAGGAACAATTTTATTGTTTAATGTGTATATGTTTAATATGTGTATGTATAGCCACATAGTTACCATATACATAGATATAGACTACGTAGTCTATATCTACATAGATCTACTATGTAGACATATGCAATTATATATAAATAGCAATCATATATAAGTAATATATAATGTAGAGTATACTGCATGTGTGTGTATTTATAGATATACACATAATCCAGTAGTATTTTCATTACTTTAAGAAAGACATGGCAGCTTCACAGGGTAAATCAGGAACGAAATTTCTGCTTTTGGATCTGCTTTTAGCTCACTGTAGAAACTTGAAAAGGTCAATTCACCTCTTTGGGTTCCTATTTATTCATTTTCAACTTGAGAGTGTTGGAAGGGTTTGTCCCTGCAATCTCACTCATTTCCAAGTCTGGAGGTCCCCATCCTTCTATGTATGACAAGTGAGAGTAAAGGAGCCAGGTGGGGTCCAGAGCTTCGTAGATACAATATGCAAGCTGGTTGTTAAACTTGGTCTCATCTGTCTTCTTGACCTCCAGAGTCATAAATTTTCTATGTAACGTACCTCTTTACTCTCTCACTATATCAAACTTTTGCCTTAGTGGAATTAAGTCATATGCATAACAGACTAATATCTCAAAGGCAATAAACGCTCCACAAGAGGCCAAATATAAAGGACACATACATCATAACAGTTCCACAATGGATCATCACATTAAAGTAGTTAACTCCTAGTTTTCCTGGGTGGCTTGCTCCTTGCCAAATTTTACTCCTAAACAATTAATATCTATCAACTAATGCATTGTGGGGGTGTCTTTCTACCTCAGTTCTCCAGGAACACAATCCAATCGTACAATTACATCATAAAAAAAAAATCCAGGGGGAAAAAATAAATGTCTAGTACTCCCCGAAGACATTAATAAATTGTTTCCCAATAATATATCCTTTTAATCTATGTGATTCGCCACCCTTTCCCTTCTCTAAGAGCATAGAATTGTTAGCTAAATGTATTAGAAATCTAAGTGAAACTAGGTGCAACCTTACCATAAACCCCATGGGAGAAAAAACACCATTCATTAAAATAAGCTCTGAAATCAATTTGATTCAAAATACTTATTCATATAGTAACTACTTGGGGAATATTTTTTAAAAATCAATGCAACTTTATTACTTTTAGGTAGATATTTTTATCTTACAAAATTTCTAAGCACAAGTTTTAGCCACCCTGATTTAATGATCGGAGAGGCCTGATTAGCAAAAATCATTTGCACACTAACAATTAATACCATGAGAGACTGAATATACTGAATAGACCATATATAAAAAGAAATATGTGATCTGCAACCTGCAGCAATCTTCCTGGGAAACCAACCCATTATTTATGGTCACCAGCCCAGGAAGCTAGAGTGCTATAAGTCAAACTTATAGGAAGTCAGACCTCTATCTCTGCCAACAATCCAAGAAGCCAAACAATAACTTCTGTAACAATCAGCTCCAAATAACCATGACTTGATTAATAACTAATAGCTTCCCTAATTTCTGTACCCACTTCTAATCTAAGACTAACCAGACAAAGTCAAATATGTACCCTAACTAGTCACACAGAATGATTCTCTTCTAGTTAGCCTCCCTCCCACACCTTCCCCATGGCACGACTTCCAATCAGGGACACCTGAAGCCTTCCTTCTCTCCACTATAAAGCTTTTCCACTCCTCTACCTGCCTTTGAGTCCCTGCCAAAATGCAAGTGACAGTGGCTGACTCCCTTGCTGCAGCAAGCTCTAAGTAAACGGTCACCGCTTGTTCTCACTTGGTTGGTCTGTGTTTATTTCCACAGCTATATATCCTTTTAAGTTTATTTTCTTTTAAGTAAGTTACACACTATCCTTGACACAATGCACATATAATTTATTTGCTTAGAAAATAATTTCTACTTAATATTGTACTGAAAGAAACTAAAGTTGAGTCCACATAGCATTTTCACAAATAATAACAATAATGCTGATGTTCTAATGGTGACCACCCAAACAATAAACTCACTATGTGATCAGAGCACTTTGCACATAATAATTCATTTATTTTTCAGAAAAGTTCTAGGAGACAGAACTTATTTGCTCTGTTATTTGCTCTGTTTAACACATGAGGGTTCTGAGTGGTCAAGCAACTTGCTCAGTTCCACCAGCTAGTAAGCAGCAGGCGCAGACTTCTTTAATAGCAGACTGCTTCAGCATCCAAGTGTTTTACCCATATGGACGCAGTCCAAATTAATGAGTTTTGTTGTAGCTTGAAACAAGAGGATAAGCATAGAGGAAGAGAAACATTGCAAAAATGTTTCCATAAAATAGCCACAAATATGCCTGTTTCTCATTTAAAAGAGGTAAACATTAACAACAAAAACCAGATACAAAGCAATGTTCCCTAGCAAATATATAACAGCAACCAAAACTATCTACAGAATACGAAATATTTTAAAATGTGATCAAAAGGAAAGGTTATACCCACATCCTAGTATCACCACCTCTGTGCAGCATGTGTTTGCATGGGACCCACCCCAGGCCTCCAGGATCTGGGCTTCTGAGGAGCCTGCGGGAAGCAGGTACATCTTGTAAAAATGCTCCATAGATGATATTAGTCTTCTTAAAAAGCTCCATAGAGTCATAGATCCCAGCCTAGGGATGGAGACCTCGCATCTAAATTTTCCAAGTAGCCAGGTGATTTGTAAACAAAACACAGAGTTAATCAGTTGACATTTAAAAAAAAATAATTCATCTAGGGACTTTGGAATTGTACAAATTCAGTGTTCCATGCTCAGATTTCCACACCTGACTGAGCTGGGTTCGGGGTGGCAGTCTGCTCACAGGGACAGTGGGAGAGAACATACACACAGGAGCACATCAAAGGTTCTCTTTAGCCAACCACCATTGCCTCACAATTCGCCCCGTTCCATCTCCGCCTGCTCTCCTTACAGACCAGCAGGGCTTGTAGAATTTTCCCTTTGTTAGACTTTTCTAGCTTTGAAAGCTTTCACTATGTGGTGATCGTGGAAGGGAAGAGTAATGAAAATTGTCATTAATGAAAGTAAATACTGTTCATTAACTTTAGCTGTAACTCATCTAAAAGCTAAAATGACTTCATAATTAAAGTGCTAGCCAAAATTAGGCATTAGAGTATAATAATTAATTTAAAATCACGCACAATAGTACAAACCTAAGGTAATAACTAAAATGAAAAGAAATGGGGGAGTGATATTAATGCCATAGGTATCTTTTGGATAACTCAAATAAAGTAAGCAATTTCACTGTCACTTCTAAAGAAAATGAATAGTTTTGATTCTGACATCTGGCATTTTCCCAGTGTGGTTCCCTTTTCCTTTCCTTACCCACCTGGCAGGTAAAGATAATAACATTTACCTTTATACTTCTCAGGAATATTAATATTTTAGAAGGACTTTGAGATCACTATGCAAAAGACACTTTACAGAGCAGACAATTATTACAACACAGATTTAGGTTGCTATAATTTGTGGACTAAGGCTGTATAATGCGGGTGTTTTTTATCCAGTCACCAGATGTAGGCACTCAAGCAATGCCTGCTGCACTGAATATATTTCAACTCTTACATATAAATATTGTCTATTTATCATTCTTCAAATGTGACTGTCCACCACTTAGAGTTACACAGATAACTTTAAAGCCTTTAAGTTCTGTGGTCCTCAGGGTGTGTATAAGGGTCTGGGGGTGGGGGTGAGTCTTTGAAGTGAGAGGAAGCATGGAGCATGGAGCAGGAAGTCCTAGTCCAGACTAGTCTTGTCTCCAATGTCTGCGGGCATCACAATCGCCTGGAAGGTTTGCTAGATACAGATGGGGCCATACCCCAGAGCTTCCGAATCTATAGGCCTGGGAGGGTAAAGCCTGGGAATTGGCATTTCCAGCAAATTCTCAGGTAATGTTGATGCTACTGGTCTGAGGACCACACTTTGAGAACCAGTGATCTAGACAAAAAGAAAGCTTTACTTTTCCCTGGTAACTGGGTATATGTACTCTAGCATCCACTCTGCTAGAATCATATTGCACCCCAAACTCAACATGCACATTAGAGATACAAATTCTAGTTGTTTGGCTTGATGTATGACTGTGAGCAACATCTTTGAGCCTAAATTTCTTTATTTGAAATAAAAATATCACCTAGTAACTGGACATAAAACAGAATTTATTTCATAAATCAGTAATTTTGGTTGTAAACAAAAAGTAATTTATGAATACTTTCTACAAATAAATCAGTCTTTACTATAATAAGGACAAATCACAGCTTTGTTCAGTTTTCCTATCTGTGTAATAGGGATAATAATCCCTGACTGGCCTATGCAATAGAATCATTGTGAGGATAAGGTCAGCTGATGTTAAGAAAGAGTACTTTGAATATCGCAAGCACTAAGCAAGCTTTATATAGTGTCAGTAACATTTTATGTGCCTATTTAGAGCTGACCAAAGAAGGTCCTTATCTTTTGCAGACTTCTATGTTCAAATCCTAAATGTTAAAGTTCTTTGGAACTTAGCCTTGGGTGCTCTTCTCTTCTGATTACACTCTTATTTTAGGGAAGCTGCCTAATTCAATCTTGTTGCTAAAAAGTACCAAATATTTTTCTCTGGCTTAGAACTCTTTGTGCTCCTGACCTATATATCCAACAAGCTCCTTCACATTTCCACTGGGTGATTTCGAAGGCATCTCTGACCTAATATGTCCAAAGCTGAACTCTCACTCTTTTCCCTGAAAAATCTACTCTTCCTCCAGGAAAGGGTACCTCTATCCATCCAGTCAATCTTGCCAAAAACTTGGGAATCGCCCCAACTCTCCCTCCCCCTCAACACCACATCTAATCCATCACCAAGTCTATTTATTCTGCTTCCCAAATATATTTCTAATCTATTCACCTCTCTCCATTCTCACTGCTGCTCCCTAGATCTAGGATATCCCTCTGTCTCCTGGCCTAATGAAAGATCTCCATTTAGTTAGTCTCCTCACTTCCTCTCTTCCCTGATACACCTGTCCTTACAGACAGCAGACGCTGGGATCTCTTTGAAAGGCCATTGTCATCGCCATCAGCAATCATCATGATCATCTAACATTTATTCACCACTTTCTGTAGGACAGACACTTTACTAAGAACTACACATCTATCAACTTATGGAACATCAATTTTTGAAGCATTATCATCTTGCTTTTTTGAGATGAAATGAAAGCACAGAGAGTGTAACTTGTCCAAAGTCAGACAGCTTGTGAGGGGTAGAGCTGGCATTCAAACCCAGGCCATCCAACAGAGTCTGTGCTATATTCCACTACCCCTAACATGCTCCTGAACATATCACTCCCTGCATTAAGACCCGTGATAGCTTCCCTTTGCTTTTAGGACCCAAAGACTGTCTTTACTAGGAATCTCAGGGGTTTGCACAACCTGGACTTAGCTTTCTTCTCTGGTTTTACCTTGAGACTTTCTCTTCTTTACATAGTGTGAGCCAGCCACGTTGGCTTCATTCATTTACATAAATGTGTCGTGTTCTGTCTCCTTCAGGGCCTTTGAACATGCCATTCTCTCAGCCTGAATTTTATCACTTTGGAGAAGCTTTTTCTGACCCTACAAATCTAAATTAGGCTTTCTTCTTGTCATGTTTACTATATGTTGTCTTTTCTTTGATAGAACCCAACACAATGTCTATGTATGTATTTGTGCAATTATTTGTTTCATATCTGGCTTTAGGAGGTCAGGGGCCGAGTTTGCCTTGTTCACCACTGTCTAGGCGACATCTAACAAAACAGGTGCATTTATGAATATAATTATCTTAACAGAAAACAATACTATGAAAACAGAAAGCTGCAAACAGACTGCCAATATATTGGGGAATCAGGAGATAAGAAAGACAACGGATGCTTAGAGAGTTGAATGGGAGAAGAGGTTAAGTTCACAAGAGAATCAGTGGAGTGGGTATAGACAAAAGACAAGACAGAATTTGATGCTGATGTCAGTAGGGGGCCTAGGAAAAGGAGCTGACACGAGCTATTTCTAGACAAATGGACCAGGAGGAATAGAGCAGCCTAGTTCTGAACCTAGAGGTTGCACTTAGATAAAACAGAAATAACAGTATTTCCCATGGGAGGAAATACTGAAAGAAAGAACTCCCAATATTCAGGAGGGAGTGAGTCTGAAACAACATATACAGAAGAAAAAGTAAACTCATTTTCCCCACTGTTCAAGGCAGAACTCTTTGTTGCACCCAACCTGTAATTAGCCAGCATCAGCATCTGCCTTCTCATCTGACTGAGTGCTTGTATGGCTGAAGGTTTTGTCCAGAGAGGGAAGGAATTCCCGAAGTTCCTACCTAAACACTGCCCTGTGCAACTGCATTGGACCACAGTGGCTGTATCCTGGGCGTTACCTCTGATAGATAACCTGGTAAGATATCTTACCAAAGAATTAAGACCACAGAGTTCAAACTTCTTCATAAATGTAGGAAAACAGTATGAAG
This sequence comes from Cheirogaleus medius, assembly GCA_008086735.1. Taxonomy (NCBI): domain Eukaryota; kingdom Metazoa; phylum Chordata; class Mammalia; order Primates; family Cheirogaleidae; genus Cheirogaleus; species Cheirogaleus medius. The sequence goes on along the minus strand of VBSM01000639.1, from coordinate 2,861,850 downwards.
ATTTCTCAGAATACTAAAAACAGAACTATCCTATGATCCAGCAATCCCACTTCTGGGTATTTATCCAAAGGAAAGGAAATCAGTGTATCAAAGAGATACCTGCACTGCCATGTTTACTACAGCATTATTCGCAATAGCCAAGAAATGGAATCAACCTAAGTGTCTGCCAAAGGATAAACTAATAAAGAAAATGTGGTATATATACACAGTTGAAGACTATTCAGCCATAAAAATCAATGAAATCCTGTCCTTTGCAGCAACATGGACAGATCTGGAGGTCATTATATTAAGTGAAATAAGCCAAGCATTGAAAGACAAATATCATATGTTCTCACTCATATATGGGAGCTAAAAAAGTTGATCTCATGGAGGTAGAGAGTAGAATGGTGTTTACCAGAGGCTGGGAAGGGTGAGGGAGGCAGGGATGAAGAGAGATTATTTAATGAGTACAAATACATAGTCAGATGGAAGGAATAAGTTCTAGTGTTCAATAGCATAGTAGTATGGCTAAATTAACAATGATTTATGATGTATTTCAAAATAGCTAGAAGAAAAGGGTTGAAATGTTCCCAACACAAAGAAATGATACATGGATATCCTAAATAGTCTGATTTGATCATTGTACATTGTATGCATGTATACAAATATCACATGCCCCCATAAATATGTACAATTATTATTGTGTATCCATAAAAAAGGTCAACCAAAGCACCATGGAATAACAGGCTGGTGCTCATACTGGTTTCTTTAGAAATTCCTGGGATTCTCTCAGTGATTGAGCAGTGAAGTGGCAATTGTCTTTGTCATGCAGAACAACACATGGCTTTCATGAAGTAGATTTGCAGGGACCTCTGATGGAAAAGGAAAGGTCTGTTTCTACCTCTTCAGTCAGAGGCGTACATACACACATCCGTGTGCCACTCACAGGCAGCCCAACTTGGATTCCTGACTGGTACAACAGCCTTCCAATATTTTGGTTATACGGGAAGTTTGAGAACAATGTCATCCACTATAGAAATTACAAGGAAAACAGAATCAGGGAGAAAAGAGACCTAGATTTTAGCTCTGCTGTGAGGACATCATGAAAACCTATAGTCTGCAACAGTAATTTGTATATAGAGAGTAGCAGCAATGGCAATAATAATATCATTAATATCTCCTTATGTTTACCTGATATATTATAATTTTCGAAGTTCATCCTTTTGCTGGTTTGGCTGTGGGGTGTTTCAAAGCTCCTTTTTATGGGATGGACTATGCTTCTTGTGGGACCCTGTGTGGTCCATAGAGCTGCTGACATCGAAGCCATAATACAGCCAGGAAAAGTGGAGGCTCAGCTAGACGGACTTGTCCAAGATCACACCATTGCCACTGGGGAAGACCCGCACCACACTGCTCTTGTGCAGCTCACCCAAGTCTGACACTGATTTCTCCTACAGTGTGTGACCTAGCGCCCTGGGCCGCAGTTTTCATTGAGATGTCCTGTCTCCTGTTGCAGTCTGAGCTCCTTGAGGGAAGGCGATGGGTACCCCCAGTGCTTGCTGCCTGTGATGAATACAAAGTCTAGCACATAATGAGAACCCATTTTGTGAAATAAAGGAACAAAGAGCCACCAATAAATGCCAGACCTTAAATCTGAGTCCAAATGTCTCTCCGTAAGAGAACGCTCTCTCTCTCTGAGCCATTTTACTTGGTTATAAAAGCCAGATAGTGGGAAGCTCTTTTATTTCTTTGCTTTTGTATTTTTTGTTTGTTTGTTTTTATTTCAGCATATTATGGGAGT
>VBSM01000639.1:2849169-2859970 GCA_008086735.1 Cheirogaleus medius | reverse complement strand
CCAAAAAAAAAAAGTGGTAAGAGAGTATGGAATGCAGAGAATTAAAATAAACTTTGATCTATTTTTATTGTGAACACTTCATTATATTGAGAACTTTAACCACCTCTTTCAAAGTCAACTGGATTCTGAGAAAAAGGGAAGAGTTTAAAATTTGAGATAATTAAGGCTTTTAGTAATCCCCGCCCTGACTCAGGGAGTGCGTAGGTTTCGACCCCCATCCCAGTCTCCCCCTTCCAAGAAAAAGGGTGTGGGCTGGGCATTTGCACAAGTTTTTCTTCCTCCTCTCTTCTGTCTGCTGTGACAGTTGCATAGGTTCCTTTGCAATGATGTACGTGTTCACTGGCGGAGGGAGTTTGGGAGAAAAGCAGGCCAGGATGGAAAGGTGCAGGGAGAAGAGGGTGCAGGGGAGGGATGGACAGCCCTGCCGGGTGGCCCCCAGGAGAGCACGCACCCTGGGGACTGAAGTGGAAAGCCTTCCCGTGGCTCAGCGTGTCACATTCAGCTGAGTGAAAGGGTGGCTCCTGCAACCCCTGCCTGTCAATTGTGCTTGTCTCCAGTCCATGGAATTTTCATTATTCATTATTCGCTGGGCATGGGCAGCGCAGTAGCACCAGCTTCTGTCTAATCCCCACCTGATAATGTATTTCTGATAAGCGTGACGGAGCCCAGTGCTCCTGACAGGATTCACATTTCCAGCCGGATAAAGTGCCATTTACATGGAGCAGGCACTGTGCATTCAGATCAGGGCGATAAGGGCGGCTCGGCTCAGGCTGTGCTGCTCTGGGACTCTCGGGACATGGGTTGGAGTCTGGGGGCTCCTTCCGCTCTGTCACTCTCCCACCCCGTCCAGGCAGCTGCTTGGGCGCTCAGGGCGTTGGCTCCAGGGGACCGATGGGGACTGGCTGCTGTCAGCTCTGCCCACCTTGACTCAGTGCCCTTCACCCCAGACCCCAGCGAGTGAAGCCACCCAGACTACAGATGCCCTAAACCAGAGGGACAGAGGGACACATCCTTGTGCCCTAAACCAGAGTGAGGGAAGGACTCGCCATTGTCCCTTTCTCGAGGTCAGACCTACCCAAAGAAATTACAAACCCTTTACTCTCAACTCACAGTGTTGCATATGCATATATTTCATTGCTCAAGAATGTTATTTACATGACTTTCTCACCAAATACTAAAAGATGTGTCAGGCCAGGAGCCTCTCGAGGTCTCTGGTTCCATCCCCATGTCCTTAAAGCCAAAGAGAATGTGTCTGATGTATCTGTGAATTCTTCCACATCTCTTGTGAAAGAGGCAGGATTAGCACCAACCAAGGGGATCCAATCGATTCAGATTATTTGAGGGTGTTTCATGCTCTTTGAGGCAAAGGCCAATTCTACTCTTCTAACTTAGACATAGCCTGAAAGTGACCACTTCTGAGGGCGTGTGCAACTGTCAGCTCAACAATAAAAGCACATGCTCATGATGCCAATGTCATCTCCCAAATATTTCTCAACTCTGCCCCCCACAGGACTCCTGCCCTGGGTCAGGTCTGCACCGTCTCCTGCCGAGTTCACACTAACATCTTCCCATCTAAATCTCCTGGCCTCAGATGGGAAAGACCTCTGCCTCCTGCTACCTCCGCAGCCTCCAGGTGCCGGGGGCCTGGCTGCATCCCCAGCTGTGTCAAGCCTGCAGGGGATCCTACTTTCTTGGGTAAAAACCCTATTGCACCAAGCCAGCCCCGGCCCTCAGCTGAAACCAATCACTCATGCCTCATCTTCCAACTCTGGCTAATCTGTGTCTCTCTTTTTTTTTGGCCCTAACAATAATACTTCATCTGAAATGCCCATACCTCCACTGTGCTATGTTTGTCACACCATTGTTTGTGCCTCCCAAATTCCTCATGTCTCCAGGCAAACAAACTCCTTCTTAACAGGGAAGCCACAGTCAAATGAGTGTCCCGCCCCCACACTACCATAATATGCTGAGCATGTTTCAGTGTGGCACTTGCATTTTATTCTAATGCTGTCTTTAAGAATCTGTTTCTGATAGAAGAACTGAATTCTGTGTACTCCTAACATCTGCAGGGCCCAGGGCAAGAGTTCAAATGGAGGCCCAGCTGTCAGGACTAAAGATTTAGAAGTTATAAATCAAGCCATCAAACTGTTAATTAAAATATATCTTATGTTCCTACCTTGATAAATATTCTTTCATAATGACTTATAAGGCCAGGTTCAGATTTAGAATCTTGTATTCCTCAGGGTTCTTTATGGGAATATGTTAGTACCAGGGGGACTCTCCTGCTGCCCAGCTCTCCCCTAGTCTCCCCTGATCCTGGATCCATCCTGCTCTGGGAAGGGCCTGTTGGGCATGTATGGACAACCTAGGCCACACATCCAGGCTCTGCCCAGAACCCTTGAAAATAACCACCCTTGAGCCTAGAAGTGCACGTGGTTGGTCTCAGATGGACAGCCTTGGGGAGGAGGCTGGGCAGGCCACAGAAGGAGGCTGAGAATGGTTCTGCCCGGGAACTTGTTGATCTCAGTACCCAGAGCACTTTACAAAGGGGAGCCCCACAGGCTCCAGGCAGTTGTGTCCCTTGGATCTACATATTCCTCCTTTGAAGGGAAGAGACACAACCAGAGCAGGCCGGAGTGGAGTTCCAGGGTGGGCATCTCTGTTGCCTAGGCCAGGGCAATGCCCTACTTAACTGTGGCCAACTGCTAGCACCCAAAATGAGCTCAGTTGCTGTTGAATGAATAATCAAATGAAAGAGTGAATAAAACATTTCTTAAAGGCACATATGAAGTTGTACCATGCAGGACACCAATGGGTAAAGTGAAGCCTAACTGTTCCATTTAAGCACAAATAAGAATGGGTTTCTGAGTTTGGAAAAGAATGTTCATTTCAACATTATCACAGACTTTACCTGTTTAGTCAGAGAGTTAAATCTTCTCTTCAGTTAGTGAGGCAGTTCATTTCTGCTTTAAGGTGCTATAGGACACAGTAGGAGGAACGCAGACTATAAAGTTGGGCTTACTCTCTGTGGGCTTTTGTTTCTCCATCTGTGGTGGGAATGATAATACTGCGATACATTGAAAATGTAAGTTGAGCATCTTGCACTGGGCCTGGCAAGTAAAAGTTGTTTTCCTTTTCCTATTCTTCTGAAACTCAGAGAACAGTTTTATGAGTTGCTGGCTGTAGGACCAACAGAGTAGGCACTGCAGTGTTTCTTGAACTTCAGTAACTAAAGAATAAAGAAAGGATAGGAGGGCTATGGTTCAGCAACATGGTACGCTCAGATAACACAGACTTACTTCCCTCTTCTGCAAACACATAGAAGTGTCAGATAAAATAAAATGAAGTATGACAAAAATAATTAAATATATACCTGATTTCAAAGGAGAAAATAAAGAGTTCCCTAGTGCTAGGTAAACAAAACAAACGGAAACTCAAAGCCAGAGTGCACCATTGAGCTGATACTGCAGGCGCCCAGGAGGGCGAACCCTGGATGTGGACCCTGGAACTGAAAGATAAAGTACAGAAACAGATGCAACTGTGGGCCACACAAAATGGAAAGCCAGACTGAGAGCTTCACGTGAAGCCAAGACTCTCAGACGTCTGTCAGTATGATGGGGGAGCACTGGGGGAAACTGAAAAACTATATTCACTAACTCAAGGAAGTAGACACTCTGTCTGCCCTGGACCCTGAGTCAAAGTGACTAAGAAATCACATCCTTAAAAACATATGTCACATGTAGATGTAGCATCTGAAATCAAATAGTGCTAAAATCTCCCATGAACTCTGGTCCAGGAACTTTGCAATACCTGAGGCTTCCATAAAACAAATGCACAGTATGTCCTTGAGGAATAGATATGTCCCAGGGCACATGAATGGGACTCCCCCAGGAATCAAACAAACAGTGGACAGACAGCCCCATCGAGATGAGTATCCCACAGAAAATGCTTGAGGAAGCCAGCCGCTGCGGTGTGGGCCAGGGCACGAAACAAAGGGAGCACTAGCAGCCCAAAACCAGAGCTGAAAGAAACACACTTAGTCTCTTACTATGTTTAAAGTAATTAAAACAACAAAAGAAGGAATAGAAACGCTAGGAGGTTATTTAAAAAGTAATAGACAGCTTGGTTTAAAAAAAAAAAGACAAGAACAAAGGCAAAGTGGTTAATAAACGCTGGACGCTGTAGTATTTTATATGTATTATAATAGCTCCTCTAATACTTTTAATCTTTGCAATGACCCTTTGAGGTAGATAAGATCGTTATCTCAATTTTAGAGATGAGACTGGGGTGCAGAGAGCTTAAATAATAAGCTCAAGAGCTTACAGCTCTTAAGCATTGAAACCGGAGTTTGTACCCAGGCTGTCTTGCTCTGGGAAATGCTCCTTTAATTACTAACGGCATCTATGGAATTTTAGGAAATGAAAAGATAGTCATAAAAATTAAAAGTCCATGGTTAAGCAGAAAATTAGATACAGTTGAAGAGAACAATAGGGAAATGAAAAATACATTTGAGGAATTTGTAGATTAGAACGTGGAGAGGTGAAGGCATAGAAAATACAGATAAAGGTTGGAGGATACGAAAGACATAAAGAAGAAAATGCAAGGGCACAACTTATCACTAACAGGAATTTCAGAAGTAAAGCATGAAACCTTATGTTTTACTTATGAAGGATACTCAATCCTAAGCAGAAAAAATAAAAACAAATCCAATCCAAGCATGAATATATAGTGAAACTATAGTACGCTAAAGACATATAGTTTATCTTACCTTAAAAGTAATATAAATATATAAAAATATAGAGGAATATATATGGAAACATAAGTCAAAAGACAAACCATAAACTGGGAAAAGATACTAGTACATAGAATACATAAAAAAAAAAAAAACCCTCACAAGTCAATAAAACACAGGGAAACATCCTAACTGGAAAAAACATTCATAAAGCTCATGAACAGACAGAAGAATAAATTGGATGGGCAATAAACACTGAAAAGATGTTCAGCCTCACAAGAAGCAAAGGAATTTGAATTAAATCCTTTATGCTAAGGATTTAAGAAGGAAAGAAGGGAGAGGAGAGGAGAACAAGAGAGCGAGAGAAGGTGAGGGGAGGAAGCATGACAGTGCCAGTTGTCAGAAGGGTTATGGAGAAAGAGGAAATCCTACATGCTCCTGTGGAAAGAGTTACTTGGTTAAAAAAAAAAAATGACTATAGAGACTAATTTAACATTACCTAGTAAAACTGAAAATCCTCCTGCCATCCAGCAACTCCACTTCCTGGTATATGCCTTAGAGAATTCATCACACATACGCAGTAATATCCCACACGTGAGCATCATATGTAAAATAGCTATACAAAGATGTCATTGCTGTATTCTTTCTTAGAGTAAAAAATTGGAAGCATACTAAATGCTGCAAATAATTTTTGCATATTCATACAATACAATACTTTATAGGACTTGAAATGAAAGAACCAATTTAACCTATCAACCTGGCTAAATCATCGAAATACAATGAATGAAAAAAAGATGATATGCACAGTATGATGTCAACCAAATATGACATATTTAGGGCCCAAAAATGTATAGAAAAATAATAAAAACATGGATGAAAATGACATATTCACTAGAGTGGTAATCTCTGGACAGGATGGAAGAACAGGGTGGAGGAATAGGGGATGGAAAGAGCTTCATGGGTACCTATTCATATATATTTAACATATATTCATTTTAATATATAAAATATAAATATATATACCAATGTATACAATAATATATGTTATATATGTAAATATGTGAGGTAGAAAATGCAAAAAAATGGTAACATTTCAAATATCTGGTCAATGAGTACATGAGTGTTGGCTATCATATATTTCTTACATTTCACTTTTTCATATCTTTTAAATAGTCTAGAATTTTTAAGATTTAGTGATGCTTAATTTTGGATATTTATATTGGAGGACATCTCCAAACAAATGGAAATTCTGGGCATTTTTGTTTGTGTTTATTGGATCGGCTTTATTAAGATATTTCAAATACCATATAAGTCACCCATTTAAAGTGCACATCACAATGTTTCTTAGTATATTCACAAAATTATACAATGATCACCACAATGAATTTTAGAACACTTCCACCTTCCCCAGATGAAACCCCATGCCATTGAGTAGTCACTTCCCATTAGCCCCAATTTCCTACACTCCCACTCCTAGCCCTAGTAAGCCATTTAGCTACTGTCTGTATCTATGGATTTGGAAACTCTGAGTGTTTCATATTTATATTTAATATAAATGAAATCATATGATATGTGTTTTTCTGAGAATGACCTCTTTCACTTAGCACACTGCTTGCAAGCTTCATCCACGGTCCAGTTCTATGATGTAGGTCCCATTATTATTTCCTTCTACAGGTGAGAAAATTTGGTCTTGGCTCATATTTAGCTATAAAGTGGCATAATACTGACTTAACTCAGGTCTGCTTGAGTTTTAAGCTGATACTCATAAACGTCACACAATACAGACAGCCCTCTGTATCGTGGGTTCCACATCCATGGATTCAACCAACTGTGGATAAAAAATATTTTTAAAAAATTGCATCTGTACTGAACACAACAGACTTATTTTTTTGTCATTATTCCATAAACAATGCCATTTAAGAATTATTTACATTGTATATTAGGTATTATATGTAATCTAGAGATGATTTAAATTATGTGGGAGAGTGTGCATAGGTTATATGCAGATTTTGGTATCTGAGGGAGCTCCTGGGACCAATCCTTTGCACATACCAGGAGACAACTGTACTTCATTTATTTGTATGAACTAAATAATATTCAATTGGATCACTATAACAAACGTTACTTATCCATTCATAAAGTGATGGCCATTTATGCTTACTCTACTTTTTGGCTATCACAACTAATGCTGCTGTGGACATCTGTGTACAAGTTTTTGTGTGGATATGTTTTCATTTCTCTTGAATATAACCTTAGAAATAGAACTAGTAAGTCACATGGTATCTTTATGTTTAATCTTTTGAGGAACTGCCAGATTGTTTGTGAAAGTGGTTAAATAACTTTGCACTACCACCAGCAGTATATGAGGGCTCCAATTTTTCCACATCCTCACTAATACTCACTGTTATCCATTTTTTATCATAGCCACAGTAGTAGGTGTGAAGTGGTATCTTACCCTTATTTTAATTTGCATTTTATGGCCAAGGTGAGGATCTTTTCATGTGCTTATTTTTCATTTGTATATCTTCCTTTGGAGAAATAGCTGCTCAAATCCTTTGCCCATTTATGAATTGGGTTCCATGTCTGATTATTATTGAGGTACAATGATTATTTATATAGTCCGGATAAAAGTCCTTAACAGATATATGATTTAGAAATACTTTCTTCCATTCTGTCGATTTTCTTTTCATTTTCATGAGGGTGTCATTTGAAGAACAAAAGCTTATAAATTTGATAAAGTATAATTTTTTTTTCATTTGTCACTTGTGTTTTTGATGTCATGTATAAGAAGGTTTTGTCTACCCAATGTCATAAAGATTTACTCCTTTATTGTCTTATAGCCATTTTCTAATTTTAGCTCTTACATACAGGCCTGTGAGCCATTTTGGATTAATCTTTGTGTATGGTGAGAGAAAGGGCTCCAATTTCATTTGTGTGTGTGCATGTCCAGGTGTCCCTGCCTCATTTGTTGTAAAGACTCTTTTTTCCCCATTAACTTGTCTTGGCAATATTGTCAAAAATCAATTAATTTTAATTCTAAAAGTATTTATTTCTGAACTCTCAATTCTATTCTATCGATCTACAGGCATACCTCAGAGATATTATAAGTTGGGTTCCAGACCACCTCAATTAAGTGAAATATCACACTCAAGAGAGTTGTACAATTTTTTTTTGTTTTCCAGTACATAAAAAAGTTATATTTATACTACACTATAGTCTACTAAGTGTTCATAGCATTATGTCTAAAACACAATGCACATAGTTTAAAAATACTTTATAGTTAAAAATGCTAATGATCATGAGCCTTCAGAAAGTCATAACCTTGTTGCTAGTAGAGGGTCTTGCCTCGATGTTGATGGCTGCTGACTGATCAGGGTGGTGGTTACTGATGGTTGCGGTGGCTACAGCAACTTTTTTTAAAAGATAGGTTCTCACTCTGTTACCCAGGCTGGAGTGCAATGGCACAATCATAGCTCACTGCAGCCTCGAATTCCTGGGCTCAAGTAATCCTGCCTAGGCCTTCTAAAATGCTAGGACTATAGGCATGGGCCACAGCACCTGGCCTGTGGCAATTTCTTAAAATGACAACAATGCATTTTGCCATGTTGATTGACTCTTCCTTTCACAAAAGATTTTTCTGTAGCATGTGATTGCTGGTAGCATTTGGTAGCATTTTACCCACAGTAGAACTTCTTCCAAAATTGAGATAATTCACTCAAACCCTGCTACTGCTTTATTAACTATTTTGATGTAATATTCTAATCTAAATCCTTTGTTTTCCTTTCAACAATGTTCACGGCATCTTCACCAGAAGTAGATTCCATTTCGAGAAACCACTTTCTTTGCTCATCCATAAGAAGAATCAACTCCTCATCTGTTAAAGTTTTATCATGAGATTGCTGAAGCTCAATAAAAAGAGGCATGCCTGTTTATGTCTATGCTTATGCCAGTATAATTGTGTCTTGACTATTGCAATTTGCCTTAAGTTTTGAAATTGGGAGATATGATTCCTCCAACTTAGTCACTTGTAAAGATTGTTTTGGCTATTCTGGACCATTTATATTTCCATATGAACATTATCATTACTTGTAAAATTCAGAAAAGTCAGCTAGGATTTTGATATGAATTATGTCGAATCTTGATTAATTTGGGGAATATTGCCTCTTTAGCAATATTAAGGCTTTCATCATATGAACATTGGATGTCTTTCCATTTATTTAGGTCTTATTTAATTTCTTTTAATAATGTATTATAGTTATCAGTATAAGTTTTGCACTTTTTTGTTATATTTATTCCTAAGTATTTAATTTTTTGATGTTATTGCATATGGAATTGTTTTCTTAATTTTATTTTTGGATTGTTCATTTCTGGTGTATAAAGATACAATTGATTTTTATATATTGATTTAACCTGCAATCTTGCTTAACTCTTTTAGTAATTCTAATAGTTTTTAATGGATTACTTAAGATTTTCTATACATAATACCATGTTATTTGCAAAAGATTATTTTACTTCTTCCTTTCTAATCTAAATGTTTTTTATTGTTTTTTTGTTTATTTTTGGTACTAATTTCCCCAGCTAGAACCCATATTACAATACTGATTAGAAGTGCTAAGTGTGAACATACCTTTCACCATGAAAGAATAAGCTATGAAATTTTCTAATATGCCCTTTATCAAGTTGAGAAAGTTCCCTTCCACTCTAACTTCTTGGGTGTTTTTATTATAAAGGGCTGCTGGATTTTGCCAAATTTTTTTTATCACAGAAATGATTGTGTGACTTTTATCCGTTATTCTATAAATATGGTGAATTACATTGATTGATTTTGAGATGTGAAACAAACCTTAAATGCCTGGAACAAATCATAGTTAGTCATGATGTATATCCTTTTATATATCATTGTATTCGGTTTTCTTGAGTTTTTTTGAAAATTTTTGAATCTATATTCATAAGAGATATTGTTCTGTAGTTTTATTTCTTGTGATGCCTTTATTTGGTTTTGGTATTAGAGTAATAATTATGACATAGAATGGGTTGGAAAGTATTCCCTGGTCTTCTATTTTTTGAAAAAGTTTGTGAAAAATTGGTATTAGTTCTTCTTTAAATGTTTGGTATAATGCAACAGTGAAGCCATCTGGGCCTGGGCTTTTTCTGTGGATAGTTTTTAGATTACTAATTCAATTTATTTGCTTTTTATAGGGCTACTCAATTTTTTAATTTCTTCTTTGATCAGTTTTTACAGTGTGTGTCTTTCTAGGAATTTCCCATTTACTCCAAGCTATCTATTTCATGGGAACATGATTATTCACTGTATTCTTCTATAATTCTTTTAATTTCTCTAATGTCAGCAGTGATGTTCCAGCTTTCATTTATGATTTTAGTAATTGGAGTGTTCTTTCTTTTTCTCTTGATAGTCTAGCTAAAGGTTTGTCAATATTGTTGATCCTTTAAAAGAACCAACTGGTAGTTTTGTTTTAGAAATATTTTTGACACAGGCTTCCATTTTATCACTTTCATACCAGAACTGAGAAATATCCCAAAGGCTCATGTGTGGAGAGAACACTAGGTCTTCCAGAATGAGTATACCAGTTCTCTGTCCTTCTTACTGCACACCAGCATGAGATGTATCCAATTCTCAGGATAATCCAGTAAGACGAATATTAAGTTGTCTATGTCTTTCCATAATTCTAAGAAACTATCCAATCCACACAAATAAATTGTATTAAATATTAGCACTTAAAGAAAGCTCTGAGGTTATAATGTTAAAGTGCTTTTTGTAGAGAAGAAGCTGAGACCTAGATAACTTTTTGTCATCTTTAGCTTTTTTATTCTTGTGTTTAAAGTAAATTCTACATGCTGATGTGTCCCAGGTTTAAGTATCAGACTCTTCTCTTAAGCTTTGATTCATGAATTCAAGGAATATTTATTGAGTGCTACTCTGTGCCACACAATATTCTAAGTGCTTATTGGGACAGATGACGTCCCTGCCCTCTAAGCAATTACATTTTGAACTAAATGAAATTTCCAACTTTGGACCTTCTCTCTTAGATGATCCTAAGGCATTTGAAA